>PVKS010006351.1:0-78951 GCA_004027875.1 Aplodontia rufa
CTTAACTTACTTTGTCAATGTCCATATGTTCATGATTGTGCAACAACGAGTCCCTCCAATATTTAAGACTACGTTGAACAAATAATATTAATAAAAAGAAATGGCATAGCCAGACCGCAGGAGTACTGCTCCCCAAATATCTCCCAAATTCCACCAGATCAGTCTGAATCTCTGAATTTCTTTTCTCTCAAATGTAAGACCATCCTGGTAACCATGGAACATTTCAACTCCTATTCTTCTTACTCTACCCACCTGCTCCCTCTGACTTCTCACCCCAATTTGCAGCCCTGCTCTAGATAATCTGATCACATTCATGCCCACCTAGTCTTTATTAGAAAATGGATTTATGGTACATACTAATTAAGCTTAGAAAATTTCCTCATTTGATACACTACTCATCTGCAGTATAATTACCCCACCCACTTCATCCCTGAATCTACTCCTAACACCCACTTTCACAGCTCTCTGGCATCTATTCTGGCTTCTGTCATTTATCAGTGGGGCTTATGCAATGAACCTCTGCCCAGATTCTCATGATTCCCCTATCAGGAACTCTGGAGTGGAAAGCTGATCTGATGTCAGACCCTAGCCTGACTGGGAGGACAACACAGAAACTCACTGGACATTCATAACAGGGAAATCTCAGTATGGTTCTGAGTAAATGATAACCAAATAAAAGATCATGATGCACCGCTGCCTGTCTCTTTATCTGATCCCCGTTCATTCCCACAGGGGACCCTCAGCACAGTCTTAAAATCTCCTCAGCTTGGGAATTGCCCCCAGCCTATTTCCCTGCTTTGGATTTTCCGCATGCTCATCTTGGATTTCCCTCTGGCTCAGACTCACAAGACTGTATGAATTAGTCTGATTGCTCTGTATTGTTCTCCATATCTTTCTCTCCGGCCCCACCCCCACTTCTCATTCAGCTCAGTGAGTAAGTTTCCTTGCCCACAGTATTCTGGATTTCTCAGGACACTCAGCTCTCTATCCCTCAAGATCTGTAACCTCCTTGGGTCCCCAATTCACCATGAGAGGGAAGATGTGCAGAGTCCCAACCCTGTAGTTATCAAGTATAAGAGACATGCCAAGGAAAAGGCCACTCTTTCTCCCACGGCCTACCAGGTTCTGTTCACCAGCTCTTCTGTTTCTCAAAACAGTCCCCAAACTCAGTGTTGGCTCACATCAGTTCATCTCTGTGTCATCAAATTAAAAAGATTAGTCACGACTCTCTAGACTTCCTGACCCTTCCATATACTATCTATGAAATTTTGTATCTCCTCTGCTACCACTTCAGTAAAATATGAATAATAATATCTGTGTCTAAAACATATACTATTGAGAATGTGTGGATATTTAAAAATTTACATGGATGTTAGCCTGGAGAGCTGGCTCAGCAGTAGAGTGCTTGCCTGGCATGCGCAAAGACCCAGGTTGGATCCCCAGCACGATCACATACTCAACTAAGTGGAGGAAAAACAATATCCAGACTTAAAAAAATAAATAATCCTCTTAAAAAAAAATCACACAGGTGTCTATACATAGCACCTGCTCAGTCACTTACTGACTTCATTACCATTTCTGCTCATAGATGCTTAGGATCAAGAGTAATATGCAAACCCGCTCTTAATTTTTGTATTCAGTAATTATTCCAAACAAAAAGGCAGCACCAATGGGCTTCTCCAACAAACTCATAAAGCTCATTATGTTAATTTTTTTCTAAAGAATCTCATACCCAGAGCAATTCTTCCAAAGTTTTTTTCTGCTTGTATTTGTTTCAGAGGAGTTGAATATTTTCTCTCCCCACACCTCACCCCAGCCCCCACTCAATTTTTTTCTGGAATATTATAATTTTTAAATGCCTCAGAGATACTCCATTAAGTTAATTTGGAGGCAAAAATGTCTGTTTTCTTTTATTTGTTTTCCCCTTGTTTGATAAAGTGACAAATATCACTTGACTTGTCCCTGAAGTATTCAATGTTGATTTCTTTCCTGAGAAAACAGCTTATATAGTAATCCCTCCTCCACTGTATATAAATTCCAAATGCTACCTTAGCAGAATTATGAAGTAAAAATGAATGTTTTTTTAAAGCATTTATGGAGACTGGGGAATAAATGATAGAATTTTCTTATATTTCTTGTATATGCAGATAACAGATACATTTAATGCAAGAAGGAAATAGAATTTTAATAGAATTTTTAACTAAAGATCTTGAAACAAAACTAGACATACATTTTAATTGAATTTCTGGCTCAAATTACAGCAAACCATTATAAATCATTAGGAATCAGTTTTAAAACTGCTTTCACTTTTCTCCGTATTACAAACACAGAGGTAAGCTTTTACAGCTTCAGATAAGTGTTAATAAATTACCCGAATTTCAAAATTAATGGCTGCCCGGCTGCTTTGGGGAGATATCATTGTGTTTCATGAATATTTTGATTTTGTGATTAGATCAAAATGCACTGAATTCCTAAACAGTCATAACCAAGGTCTGCTGATCATAAACTGTTCTTTTTTTAATAAATTATATTCCTCACAAATCTGCTGATATGGAATAATTAGAAATTGGTTGCCTGCATTTACTGTAATATTTGCATGACTTTAGATCTCCACCTACTGATCTAGAGCCTGGCAGGAAATGTACATTTTGTACATTTCTAAATATACCTTGCCTGCAGAGATAATGGTTTATATTGTGATGGTAAGAAGGTTTTTATTTGCAAAAAACAAAGAGGTGTCACTTGCCAGTTCTGGAAGACATTGATTAGGCAGTTGATGTCATTCCTATTCAGAACTTATTATTTACAGCTTTCTTGTTTCCTTTCCTTTGTAGAAGATAAAGATCTATATCTTGTAAACTGCTTAAAGAGTGTCTGTTTTGTCTTTTTAGGGAGTCTTGGAATAAATTTTACAAAATGCAAGCATCCTGAAACTAAGTATAAACTGAGTAGAATACAGGGTCCCAATCTATTATAATATCTCTTACTATAAGCTTTAAATTAAGCAGTACCTAAATAGTTGCACTGAGGAGGAAAAAAAGAGTCCCCAGTGTGAACACATCCTTTGTTGCTTAAGCACAAGTGTCTAAATTTGAATCAGTACAACCTACATTTTATAATCTGATAATTAAATGCAGTCATATTGGAGAAACCACTGATTGCAAACACTTCAGACTATTTTTTTCTTCTACATTTAATGACATTTTACAAATTAAATGACCAAAGGAGCTAAAAGTTTGCAATTTTCAAGCATCCCAATACAATAATATTTATGGAACATTGTTGAGATAGAGGTATTCAACAAGGGGACAAGAATAATTCTCAATTAAGTCCAGAGAAAGACTCAGGAAAAGGGTGCACAAGACTTTTAGCTGCTGCTTCTCACCATCTAAAGACCTGACAGTTAAAGAAAGAATCCTGGGATGGGGGTGAGGGGGTCTTTGTTCACTCTAGTCATAGTACAGTTCTTTTCCTCTGAGCCTTCAAAAGCAGGGGCTCAGGCATCTAGCACCCCCTAAACATGGAATCGTGCCAAGGCAGAATGGTCCTTCCATGGGCCTTCTAAGTGGAGATTGGGGTTGACCAAGTTGCCTTGCTTGTGGTTCATGACAGATGGCATTTTTCTTAAAGGGCTTTATGTTTTGTCCAGTCAAAATTGTTCACTCTTAAGATTCTTTGCAACCTCTTAACTAACTAAAAACACAAAATGAATCTTTAAAAAAATTGCTTGATTCAAATGCTTGAGAGTTCATGACAAGGTTTATGATAAGTAATATTTAACTTAGTGGAAGAGTCCACCAGTTCAACACTTTAAGTGATAAATGTTCACTTGTTTAATGGAAAAGTAAAAGCTTACTGTGGTTTAACATATTTACAAAGATATCTAAGAAACTACCCCAAATCCTAATTTGAGTCCAGGAAAGTCAACACAAAACTCAGAGAATAGACTAACATTAACTATTCATCTGTTTCTCATGCTGCTATGTGGATTAAATGAGAAAAGCATCTGAGATGCTGCTGAGCCTGCAATATAACAAAACCAAAATATTACATTAAAACCACAAAATTTTAAAAAAACTGAAAATACCGAGGTTCTCACAGAGACAAATTTTTAGTATGGATTCCTGTTGCTTTCACCTGTCATCTTTTATATGTTTTCTGTTTTCAGCCATCTGCAATTCTCATATAAATTTTTATTTATGTTTTTATTTGCATTGAAAAAATTCAGGTGAGAATGTTTTCCT
The DNA here is from genome assembly GCA_004027875.1 of Aplodontia rufa. Lineage (NCBI taxonomy): Eukaryota > Metazoa > Chordata > Mammalia > Rodentia > Aplodontiidae > Aplodontia > Aplodontia rufa. The sequence continues at coordinate 4,245 of PVKS010006351.1, forward strand.
TTTTTTCCTCTCAAAAGAGAGGGCATCTACATTAGTCATATATGTCAGCATTTGCATACACAGGAGGCATCACCATGGCCACGAGCAACTCTGTGCTCCTTAATGGAAGATAAAATCTGCATAGTAGAACCACATTTTACCCAAAATCAGCCCTGTCATCAGGAAGCTTAATCATGTTAAAATATATTCTTCCCTCTGAATTTGTTTATGTACCATACATGTGTGTGTGCATATATATATATTTCATTTTAGCTGGTTCTATTTCAAATACATGCTTGCTATTTTAAAAATAAAGAAGGCATTTCTAATAATAGAGTGGGTTGCTCAAGAATGACTTATCCACAAACTATTCATCAATCATCTGTTCTTTGTTAAACACTGTGATAGACCCTTGAGATGGAAGGGTGAACAGAGCCAGGTAATAACTTCCGGAAGTTAAATCCATAAGACAGGGAGAAACAGCACAAGTGGGGTTACGGTCCATGTGATCGGTGCTATAGTAGAAGCTTGTTCAATTCATTGGGGGATCAAAGGACATCCTTTAGGACAGACTGGGCATCAGAAGAAACTCTCTGAGAGGCTTGGAATTTGGGAAGAGCAAGAGGAGGAAGCCAAAAGGTGCATGCAGGAGGAGAACAGTGCATTTGGGGGCCAACCCTTGAGGAGAAAGGAAGCAGCACATCATGCTTGAGAAAGATGATGTATTGATTTCATTAAGATTTAAAAAGGATGTCTCTGGCTAACCTGCAAAAGGTAATTTCCACTCGCAGTCCTTTGGACCATCTATGGGTGTAATAGTTTGAATTAGAAGTGTTCCCAATGCCCACATATTAAAAGCTCGCTCCCTGGCTTGAAACCACAGGCAAGTAGTAGAAAATCTATAGAGTGGGGCCCACTGGAAAGCCCTTCAGTCACTTGCGGAACGCTGGTCTCCTCTTTCTCTCTTTTACCTCCCAGGGACGAGGTGAGCAGTTTGGTTCCACCGCACTCTCCCATCATACTGTGCTGCCATAGACCCAAAGCTACAGGACCAAGTTCATGAGCTGAAACCTCTAAAACTGAGAACCAAAAACAAACCTCTTCTCTTTATAAATTGATTAGCTCAGATATTTGTTAAAGTGATGGAAATTTAACACAGTGGACATTGTCCCCATTAGCCTAGGTATAACTATGCAAGAATTCTACTCACCACTTTTCTCATCAGTTGAAGTTGCAGGGAAGTAAATATCTCAAACATGAAATGGAATTCTTGATCTTCTCACAAGACTTACTTCTCCCCAAGCCTCCGCTTAGTCAAAGGCACCAACATCTGCTTAGACATCAGACCCATGGAAGTCACCCTTTACATATCTCTCCTCCTCCAGCAAAACGTCAAGTACAGGCAACTAAACTTCATGTTATACCCCATGCATTAGCTTCTCTCCATCTCTCCTAAACCACTGTAGTCCAAACTACCACTGCCTCTAGTCTGAATTATTGCAACAATTTTCAACTCAAACTCTCCACCTCCATTCTTAAGTCCTTATCAACAATTTTGTCACAGAAACCATTGAAAAATGTTAATCTGATCATATCTCTTTAGCTTACAATCCTGCAGTAACTACTCTTTGCTCTTTGAATCAAGCCTAAGTTCTAAAACAGAAACTGCAAATTGTCCACTAAAATCCATTCCCTCCTTCTCTGATAATAGTTACATCTGGACAAAGGGTATGTCGACAACAGAAATGTGGTTTCTCTAGTACTTACATGTGATCACATGATTAGGTTCATGAAAGGTAGGGGGTGTGCCATTTCCACATCCTTCAAACATGGGGTGCCCACACCCTTAAGTTTTCCTCTCTTTTTACAACCAATGATGTGAGCAGTCTTAGAAGAGAAGTCTTCAGCTCAGCAGATCACATCTGTTTGCATAGATCTCTGGATAAATTTAACAAGGACAGATTCCTTAGTTTTCCCAGACTGTTCTGTGAGAGAAGAATATACTTTTATCTTGTTTGAGCATTGCACTTTCAGATCTGTTTGTTCTAACAATCTGGCTTTCACTCTGATCCACAAACTTATCCCAGTTTATAAGTGTTATGGCTTAAATGTCCCTACCAAGACTCATGTTGAAATTTAACCTCCATTGTGAAGACTAAGAAGGGGTGAATTTAATCTATGGTTTTGGGAGGTGGAAAGTTTAGGAGGTAATTAAGGTAAAATGAGACCACAAATATGTGCCTTTAATTCAAAGGGGTGGTTCTTTTACAAGTGGCAGGGACTTACTCTGTGAAACTCTGCACCAACTTGGGACTCTGCAGAGTGTCCACACCAAGAAGGACCTCACCAGCCTTCAGAATCATGAGCTGAGTGACCATTTTTCTTTACAAATTACTCAGTCTGTAGTATTCAACTACAGTAACAGAAAACAGATAAAGACAATAAGCTGTTCATGACTTGGTCCCCTGAATTTCATCTGTGGTATTCTCCCCTTGTTCACAGATGACTTTTGAAAATGAAACATTCTTTTCTGCCTCATGGTCCTCACATACTCTGATCTTTTCCATTTGAATTTGCATTTTCTGCCTTTTCACTCTCCCTCTCTTCCTGACTTCTCTTTATCCTTCAGGCCAGAGCTGCCAATAACTCACTGAAGAGGTTTTCCCTGATCCTGAAAACTAAACCTAGTCTCCTACTTTCTCTCTCATTGTGTCTTATTCTTTCTTTCTTTCTTTCTTTCTTTCTTTCTTTCTTTCCTTCTTCTCTGTCTTTCAATAAAGGTTTGTGTGCATAATACTAAACACCATGCCAGGGACTGGAATCAAGTATTCACAGTGTGTGCATGTGTGCATGTGTGTGCATATAACACATGTGGGTTTGCAGGCCCTGGGAAGAGACAGAAGCATAAATAGATAAATTAATAAAATAATTTCAAATATTGGTAGGTACAATGAATGACTCAGAAACTAGTAGGGAATGCTAGCATTTATTATAATTTCTAAGTTAGATTTCATTTATATGTTTATTTATGCATGCCTGTGTATCCCATTATGGGCTGTAAACGTGAGGTTTTGTCCATTTTATATTCACTACTTTGCACAATGCCTGGAAAATAGTAGCCACTCAATAAATAGCTGTGGTACTGCAGAGTACTAAGAAAATAATGAAGCAAATACACAGTTCAGCAATAATAGCTAGAGACTTTGCCACCCCACCTTTAGTGGATGGAAAAACTAAGCAGAGGATTAGTAAGGAACACTATACACCACCTAGACCTAACAGACATCTGTATAATATTCCGCTAACAATAACAGAATATCACATACAACATTACGGTTAGGCCATATACTAAGCCTTGATCGACATAAAGGAAAAAAACACAAAACATGCTCTCTGGCCAAATGGAATGGAATTATAAAACAATGACAAAAAGAAATTCAGAAAGCACACAAGTACGTAGAAATTAAACAACAAAGTCATAAACAAAAATGAATTACGGAAGAAATCCAAATGAATATTAGAAAGTGCCTTGTGGTAAATGAAAATGAAGGCATAACGTATCAAAACATGAGTGCAGTGAAAGCAGCACTTGGAGGGACATTCTTACCTGTAAGTGCTCATCTTAAAAAGGAATAAAGATTTCAAATCAATAAATATATCTTTTACCTTAAGACACGGGGGCGGGGGGAAACACAAGAACCTAAGGGAAGCGGAAGTGAGCATGTAGAGAGATTAGAGAGAAACAACAGTGATGTCCCAGGAGAGGGTTGAGAAGTATGGAGACCACACCCAGACCCAGAAGAAAAGAGCGCTGCAGAACGCTCTCCCGCACAGTTACGAGAAGTGGGCAGGGAGAGGACAAAGCAAGCTAGAAATACACACCCTGAATTCTGGGTCTAATTAACATGAATCTCCAAGAAGAGATTCCTCTTTCTACACTCGCATTATGAACATATATTTAAGGCTTTTATTTCTAAGAGGGTGCTTCCCTACCAAGATGCTTCCAGTTATTCTTAGTGGTCAGGTTGCCAAGGCACCGGAGTGTCCTCAGGAAAAGAGGGTTCCTATTGCCCTTCTAGCAGGGTTACGGGTCAAAGCAGAGACACAAGGACTGTCGCATTCCAGCCTGATACGGAATGAGCTAGATCACTTTTCTTTACAATACTTCCTGGAGCACACTTTAGATACTAGGCTGCTGAAGAGTTCAGTTGCAGTTCTCCAAAGCTACATTAGCTATTGCTCACCTCACCTAATTCCTTGCACCATTTTGATATTTATTCTGAGGTTTGAAGTTCTTTTACTAATATTTACATTTTACAGTACAATGTACACTGATGGTTAGAGCAGACTTTGTGAATCTTGATTTCATGGAGTCAAATCCTGTTTTTCAAATTTAGCTGTGTGACCTTTGGCAAGTTACTTAGCCTAATTGTGCCTCATTTTCCATATGTGAAATGGAGATGAAAAGAATCACATAGGATTTTTATATTGATTAAACTAATATATTAAAAGTATTCAGTAGAGGGGCTGGAGTGGTGGTGCAGTGGTTACGGTGCCTGCCTGGCATCCATGAGGACATGGGTTCAAACCCCAGCACCATGTACAAAATGAAGTGTTCCAGCAATGATAGTCATGTGAAAAACTAAATACAATTGATTCTTCTCTCTCTCTCTCTCTCTGTGTGTCACTCTCTCTTAAAAAAAAGTATTTAGTAGAATGCCTAATATTCAAATGAATACATGTTGGTAATTATTCATTTTTTAAAGAGAGTGAGAGAGATAAAGAATTATTTTTTTTCCACTAGGCCTTTGTTTCTCCAACACTTAGTTGCATATGCAGTATTGAGGTTTGAACCTGGGTCCTCATGCTTGCCAAGCAAGCACTCCAACTGCTAAGCCATGGCTCCAGCCCCAGTAATAATTTTTTTTCTATGAAGAATTCAGGGGCACTAAACCATTGAGCCATATCCTCAGCCTTTCTTTATGTTTTACATTGAGACAGGGTATCGCTAAGTTACTGAGGCTGGCTTTAAACTTGCAATCCTTCTGCCTAAGCCTCCTGAGCCATCTACAAAGAATTGATGCATACATCATCTTATTTAATTCTTACAACCAACATAGGTGGCATTTTATACTCACCTAATTGGTGACATGGTGGCTCAAAGTTGAGGTTACCATTGATTCACAGCTGTCAAACAGGTTTAGACCCAGGTTTTTTCTTTCTAATCCAATGCTTTTTGTATTGTCATGGTGCTAGATCGCAGCATGATACACTGACAAAAATGGGCTCGGTGACCAGGAGACTTGAGTTGGAACCCAGGCTGTCTACCTTGTCTCTGGACTAGGCATTTCACCCATGTGCCACATTTATAGGAAGGGTATACTAATTCCTACCTGAGGAGGCAAGTATAAAACTAATTGTGAAAAAACACCTCATGTAGCACCTGATACATATTACATGATCAACAAATGTTAATTTTCTTCCTTTCACATCTCCTCTTAGCAATAAAAATATTCCCTCCTTACAATGAGCTGTACTCAAGAGGATCCTTCTGTCGCTGTCAGATCAAGAGAGTCAGCTCCTTGAAATGCTCTCTCAGTGCTTTGCAATGTTAAACATTTAATGCAATTATTGTAACTAAGATGTGCTCGTTAGTACTGAATGAGATGCATATAAAAACTGAGATTTCTCATAGTCTCTTTGTCATGAATCTAATTTATCAAAATGCCACACGAAGAGACAAGGAGAAATCTTATTTTGTTTTTTGATCACTATAAAATATGACAAAACAAGAGTAAATCAATTTTAAAGCAAGAATAGTAGCAGAGATCCTATGGGAGATAATGTATATGTAGATAATATTGATATAGGTAAGCATCCCATAAATTCTATCCTTTCTAATGGAAATCAAATATTTAAGCCTATATGACCAAATTGAATATTCACTATGTAAACAATATTTTCAATATGTAAACTATATTCAGTTAGCAGACTTACATAAATGGAAAGGAGAAATTACTAAAGGAAAAACAAAAGTTTCTATAATTGCATGCAATTTTCCTGTCTTCTAGACACAGAAGAATAGATTAAAAAGCACTTGCTGAATTAAATAAAGCAAGGAAAAGGGGAAAAAAGATCCACTTAATATCATTTTCCAAAAAGGAACTGATAGGAAAGAAAATAGCCCCACATCCCTCCCCAAAGCTGAAGGTTGCAGTTATTATCATTTGCACTGAGCAAAGAAAGAAGGTAAACAACAGTTCAGAAGAGAGGCTATGGAGAGACTAACATGCTGGGTTTCATCTAAGAGAAAAAAATGCTTTCACCAAGAAATCTGAAAAAAAAAATTGGATTTGATAAAAAGCAGTTCAAAAGATAGATACTTCCAGGTCATTCTTAGATTCAGTTTTCAGATTGGGAACCCAGACCACAATCAACATCAAAATGTAGTAATAATAAAATATATATATGTAATATTAAATATATTATGCATATTTTGCCTTCCATCATTGCTAGCATTTGAGCAGAAAACAAGACAGCAATATGCAAGCCTTGGCTCTGTGGCCACACTTGAGCGACTCCAGAAAAATAGGACTCTGATGGTCATGATATGATATAATGTGTTTCATCCAACTTCATTGATAAAGCTCTCCTTCTCTCTTAAATTTTCAAAAGTTGTCATCCATGCCTTACAAAATGGACCAAGCATTCACAATGGTTCTATTTCCCGGGCATTTAACAGGAATCAGGGACATTTATAGAATCATAAGAGGTAAAGGGAATATTTTATTAAGATAAATTTAAACTTTATTCTGAAGTTTGGATCACTGACTTTTGACATGTTATGTACTCTACTTTTGTACTTTTAGTCCCTGTAATTCAACTTTTTTTTTGTTCTCGTCAGCTATATTGCAAACTCATTGAATACAGGAGTCCTGAATTATGTTTAACAGTAAGGAAAGCAATGAGAGCTATTGGTGAAATGACATGGTGTCTTTGTGAATCTTCAAATGTTCAACATCACCATTATTTCTCTTACAAAAATTCATTAAATTATAAATGCAATATATGTGAACCTTTGGTCTTTGGGACAGTTACTGTATATAGAGAACAACTTGTTTGGTGTGAGTACAGGGAGTTGGTAGTCAGCTGTCTTCATTGCACAATTCAGAGGCTTAACACCCAGTTTCAGCCTTGTAGCAACAGTGATTCAAATCACTTTTTGAGCAAAATTAAATCACTTGCACCTAGCTCAAAGTATATATATTCATTGAGACAGGGCAGAACGAAGGTACATACCTATTATCCCAGCTACTTGGGAGGCTGAGGCAGGAGAGACACTTGTGCTCAGGAGTTAGAGGACAGTCTGAGTAAAATCGCAAGAACCTGTCTCCTCTCAGGAGAGGAGGGGAGAGGACAGAAGTAATCTAGTTTTGGGTAAGATATATCTGAAAAATGAGAGTCTGGGAAAACTAGATAGAAGTATATTGTAGTACACAGAATAAGGTATAGTGATGAGTTGAATTGGGGAACTGGATTTTGTAGTAGTAGTAGTAGAAGGAGGGGAGAGAGAGAGAGAGAGAGAGAGAGATTGAGACTAAATTAACATAAATCACAAGGAATGGAACTACCAGACCAGGGATAGATATTGAGTTGATAACAGGGAACTTGGATGACTTCAAGAATAATGATAATGGGGCAGGAGCAGTGGCTCAGCAGTTAAGGCACTTGCCTGGCATGTGCGAGGATGTGGGGTTGAACCCCAGCACCATGTATGCAACAAAGTGTCGGAGCAACGAAAGCCAAATGAAAAACTGAATAAAAGTGATTCTCTCTCTCTCTCACTGTCCCTCTCTCTCTCAAGAAAAAAAAAGAATGATATTACCAATGATATTATCAATGGAAAATGAAATTCATGGTGTGAGTGTAACAGGATTGATGATGAATACAAATTGGGACATGTTGAGCTTGAAAGTGTATTAGGAGATGCATCTGAAGACACCCAGGGTTGGAACTCAGGAGCATGAATGTGGCTTCAGAAATAAATTAGGGAGTCATTCATATAGATGTGGAAGTGGAGAAGGAAATGTGGATGTCTGTATGGCCCATAACCTAAAGGTGCAAATGAGTTAGTATTTTATCTGAATCACATCACATTCGTGTCTAAAAGGTTCTAGTACAGAGCCTTCATGAGGGAGTGGAAGAGTTCAACCTTTCTCAGCACTCTGAACTTCATTCTGGATGTTTATAGGAATGTCTCAAATCAGGGCTTAGTCGTGCTCTATACCACTGTTCATCAGGTTCATTGCTAAATCTGAAGGAAACTTGCATGACATCCATGTTGATTTTAACAACTGATTCAGCCTTTTTGTTCCTCCATGCTATTATCAGGAAGTCCTTGGAGAGGTCCACATCCATCTTTGGATGCTCTACCATATCATGGTTTGATGTTGCTAAAACCATTATCGGTTTTGTGTAAAACATCCTTCAGATTTCAGCAATGAAATGCCACAGAGCAGTATGAATAGATTTTTAAGGAAGTGCATGAAGAGTAACCTGAAAGTTATCATGTGGAGCAAGCATTATATGTATTTCCCCTCCCTCAAAGCCAATATAATTCCATCCAGAAAATCTGCTGTGTTTCCAAATATGTGGAACTTTTTGGTATATGAAGCTGTAGCTTCTGCACCTTTTATGTACCTAGAAAGTGCTAGTCACATATTTAGAGATTAATAAATATTTGTTTAATTGATCTGATCCAGAGTATACTTGTAATCCTGTATAAGGACAAAACCAATTTTTAAAATTCAAAAGCCAGAGGACGCAAAATAGAGAGTAAAAGCATTGTAAAACGGTCTCATCAATTATTTAAAAAAACTCCTACACTAAAATAAGCTCTTCTTATTTGTTTAAATAATTTTCCAAATGGTGATTTAAAGACAACCTTAAGGGTTTGTAAGAACGGGGAGCGAAGCGCATTTTTCCATAGGGCTACAGGCAGAAGTTTGGTCTGCCTGGCTTATCAGATGTTGTACATCTCTCTGAGTCCCAGTGTTGTTAATCAAGATAGATGGCCGACTAGTTAATGCTGCTGTTAGTAAGACTGTGGCAAAGATTAAAAGGTTATCAAACAGATATAAACAGGAGTTCTAGGATTCCTATCTAACGTATGAAATTAACAACTAATAGGTATCTTTCTTTGATAGTTGATTTGATTGAGTGCCTGTGGATAAAAGTCAACAAGTGAACAACTTGATTGTCTGCTGAATTAATAGAATGGAAGAACTTTGAATGGTTCTGAAAGCTAATTTAATTCAGAAACCTCACTGAGGTTCCAGCTCTTTTGTGAAACTAGTGAATAAAATGTTGGCAATGCATTCCAAATAAAATGTGAACATTAGCTGCTTCTGTTCTTAGAGTTTAAAAAAATCATGTGCAAAAAATGGTCTTTGCAAGGAGGAGCATCAAGCTTACAAGTATGTTTATATCATCTTCTAAATAAATCCTGGAAATTAAAATAAAGAGAAACTGCCCTTTGAATTTGCCTTGAGTTTGCAGTTCTTTCTATTTCAATTGCTCTTGCATTTGTCTTCCCAGATGTTTCCATTTATTTGGATTTCCTTCTCTAACAATTAAATTTTGTCCTTTTCTAGGCCCATTTAAATTTCAATTTCCTGTAGGACTTTGTTGTTTTTACCCTGGTGGGCATTTATTAGATTCTACAATGTATTAATCAAAGGATGCAAAATAGGATAGACTTTAGTACTTGCACAGACTCAGCTCAAATCACCTGATCATTATGCTCCAACCACTCTGGTCTGTGCCTCACAGCCCCAGACCATAGCGGAATGGGTGCTTTCTCATCTCTGGGCCTCAATTCACTCCTTACCTGAACTTTTCCTGGACAGATCTAATATGTCCCTTGAGTATCTGACTAGTTTCCCATGAAACTCTTCCTCAGGGAAGCTCTTCCCAGCTACCAGTTCCTGTCCCCAAATCCACACACAGCCCCTTCCTCTTCTTCTGTAATATTGCCCACTATTGTACTTAGGCAGGAAAATAGTCCTTTCTGTCTTTCTCGCCTACTGGTTTATAATCTGTGGAAGCTGAGGCCATGTGCGTCTCAGTAGCTGTGCCTAACACAGCAGCTGGTTCAGAGACATCACAGGGAATGCTGTTGACCAAAGGACACTAAAGGACAGGAAAGAGGCACCGGGACATTCCAGAACAAATGCAAAAGGTAGACTAATGTCTTGTTTGAATATATTGAGGTCCACTCGGATTCCTTCTAGGAAATAGGTCAAAGCAGGCCAGAAGTGATGAGTTTGCTCAGTTTGAATCCTTCCTCTTATTAGGTTTCTTGTTGCATCTTCAAGAAATATCCTACAAGACATTCATCATACATGGTCCTGCAGTTTCTGAGAACTACTTTTTCTTTTTGATAAATTCCACACTCTCTTTTTGAAAATTCCAAACTCCCTTTCTGTATTTTTCCCTATAAAAATCTCTAACCTAGCATTTTCATGTGCCTTTCATTAAATCAAGCCTTTCTTCTCAGCGAAAGAATAACACACGTCAGATTACGACTCCCCCAAAATTTCAAGTAGTTATTTAAATTCCAGCTGGAACAATGCATAGAACATAATGTTAAATAGGAAAAGCAGTATTCAAACCGCTTGCACTGTATGAACCTTGTTGTGTCACTCCAGATATCAATCTGTTAATAATAAAAAAGAAAACTGTTGAGAAATACACCAAAATGTCAACTGTGGTTATCTCTGAGTTGTGAATTGCTGTATTTTCTTATGCTTTCCTGTATTCCAAGTTTTTAAAAATGATGAGTATGTAATATTTTTGTAATCAAAGAAACAAATCATTTGAACTTAAGACTAATGTCTAGCAATTAGCATATACTGCCCCTCTCAACTCTCCCGTTTTCCCTCACAAGTACCACATACATGTTCTTCAAACCCAGTGCTATGCAGGTCATGATAATTTCCGGTCTTCTCTTTTTGTGGAAGGAACATGGATCGTGGTGACAGTCTGCAATGGTTTTAATTCCTTCCATCTGCCACATATTAAAGTGATGATCTTAAAGCAGTTAAGTAATCTGCTGGATCATCTATAAAAAGGAGATAGATAATTTCATCTACTCTCATTTTAATATTCTTGTATTTCCCCATGAGTGGCCACAGACACTAGTTCCATGCCGGTTCATAATATTCTAAGGAATTGTTTGCCTGGAATTTGGGGAAGGAGCACGCAGACATTGAGTGGCAAGTAGCTCCACATCAGGAAGAGTAACCTAGAGACCCAACATACTAAATTTGAAGTTAGTGTCAACATCTGAATGGAGGGCTAGCCATAGTGAGCCTCTCTGTAAGAGCCAAAAGCTGAAATCACAACTGCTTTGTTGGAAGGGTCAAGAACAAAACTTGAATACGTATAGTAAAAAGTTAGTGGGCAAATATATGTAAATAATTTCATAAAAAACATTTATCTTTAATTATTTTCAAATGCAGAAAATTCTCAGTCAAGCTAGCATTCCATTCCTTTTCTTTAATATGCCATTGTTCTTGTCTTACTTTTCAGAATATAAATTTATTTGTTTTTTTTCTTTTTCTGTTTCCATAGATTGTTCTCCACCACTGTTTTTTCTCACCAACTCTTAAATTCTTCTGTTGAAGATTTTCTAATCATAGAACTTTTAATAATTTTCATCTCAGGGGAAAGTGAACTCAAGAGTTGTTTTTTTTTTTAATTTTTTATTTTTGAACAACCTTACAAGATTTTAACAAAATAATATAAAATGTGTATAAAATGTGTATATATTCTGGATATTGCAATTATCCCCAGGAGTTTTTAATTAAATAAATAATCAAATAATAGCAAAGTTGTTATTATGCAATGATTAATGTGGTAGCTGCTCTATTTTGAGATTTTCATAAAACTCCTCTGAGTGGTGCATAATCCATTTTGCTAATGAGGAACTGAGGCTCAGAGGTTAAATGACTGGCCCAAAGCCACACGATTAATACATACTCAGCTGTATGAACTGAAACTCAGCTGTTCTGACTGTACAGTCTTTCAACCACGTTCTCTTTCAAATAAAATGAAGACTTGTCAGACATGAGGATGATTTTAGAACATTTAGCAAAATCTTACAATTCTAGAAGGAGTTGTTTGACAAGAGGTTTGAAAAACGTTTATCAGAATCTTAGAATTTTTGAGCAAAAATAGAACTACAAAAAAAAATCCAGTCCAACAACAAAGAACTAAAATAAAAGTCAAATAAAAAACCCAGGGCAACTTTGTGTGAATTTCAGTATGAAATATACTCTTCCATTGTAAGCAGCACATACATAAGTCAAATTTCATTAAATTTACATATATTTCAAATATTCTAAAGAATTTGATGTCCAAAATACTCCTACCATAAATTTCTTTTATAAGTGAAAAATCTATTTGGCAAAAATACCTTCCCATAATTTATTTTTTAAAGATTCTTAAAATATGCAACTTGGTTAAAGCAAGATAAGCCTAAATTGAATTATTTAAAATGCAATATTTTACTATAAAATGCAATGAAGTATTATTATTATAAGATGCTATTATTTTAATATTTTATAACATATTAATTATAAAATATTTGTTTTATATACACATTATAAGTTCAAGTTCCATTGGTGTCTTCATTAACCCTGCCCAAAAAATTAGCTGACATTCTGTCCTAAAAATAATAAACTGAAACCTTTAATATCTCTGTTATGAAATAAGGAATACTCAAAATAAGAGAGCATTGGTGCTGCCAAAGTAGAGCTGCCTCTGACCCAAGATATCAAGAAGTCATTCTCCCTGATCATCCTTTCCCCCATGTTGGTGCTATTGACATTTGCTATAACTTAACAGATACTATGAGATAAAAATTATATATCTAAATTGATAGTAAAGGTATATGTAGCCTTCTTCAACAAATGCTCTTGTATATCGTCTGTATTAATTTAAAGACATTTCCAATACACTTGCTTCCTAGAAATGTCATTATTAAAGGCAGAAATTCTTGAGACAGGATTCAGCAAATGTTATTTATAACAATAATAAGGATGTTATCACCACCATCATAATAATTATGAGCAATATTTAAACCATAAGATGCTCTCCAAAATATAGCTCCCTCTTCCCTCCCACCAGAGCTCCCATCCTTCTCTCTTTCTATGCAAATTATGGCACACCAGATCTTTTGGACCATGGAGAAAGATACTGCCACCATTCGGTGGTAAGATACAATGGAAACAATGACCATTTTCTATGTAAAATGATAATAACAGTAATCATCCACATCATGGGGTTGTTATGAGAATTAAATAAGTTAGGTTACACACACATAGCACACTCAGAAACACAGTAAATGCATAATAAGCCTGCAACAAATGTCTACTATTTTTCAAATTATTCCTCATGAGAACATAGGAAGAACCAAAGACCCTCAACCCTGCATACTCAAAGTCTTTTTGGAAAAATGATTTTGCTTTCATAATATACTTAACTTTTAGAATAGGACATAATATACATTACATACAATGCAGACACTACAATTTTAGTTATCATTTCACTATGTCTTTTGTTACTCATTTTTATGTGCTAATTCCCTGAGGATGAAGACATTTATAAATGCATCCTAGCCTTAACATCTATCTTGATGTGTTAGTCTCACAAATCATCACTAAGGCACCATTAACTAACCTTTGTTCAATGCATATCATGTGCCAAGCACCTCCCTGAGCAGGTAGAAACACATGCTCTCTCATCCTGCTATTGTAAAGTATTCTTATTGCCATTTTATGGAAGTGAACAGAGGTACCAAGAAGCTAAATGACTTTCTCAACGTCACACAGTAAGAAAGTGATGCGGTGTCTGAGCCCAAAAACCTCTGCTCTAGCACACTCTCCAGCCATCAGAGTGCAGGTAGCATGCCTGGCTCCCTGATGGATTCTCAGAAGCAACTAGAAGAACAACCTGGATGTCAGCAAGTAGGTTCCTGACTCTCTGTGACATCAGGGTGTTTGCTCTCAAAATGAAATGGACAGAAATGTGTTTGGCTCATCCTTCCCATCTCAGGAAATGGATCCTGAAACCTAGGACTTCTCATGGCAGTTCTGAGCAGAAGTGAGGTAAGCAGAGTTAACCTGACCATGTTACATGGGGAAGCAGATCTTTTCAAACATGATCCGGGATTACAAAGAAATGAAAAGCCAAGACAACCACATTTGTATTCTCACATAACCTGTTTTACTTTCTTCTGGAGCTGCTATTCCTACTCAAGGAGCTGGGGATGTAGCTCAGTGACACAGTAATTGCAAGATCTTGGTTGTCCCCAGTACCAAAAACAAAACAAATCCAAGTAATCCATCTGTTGTGCCTCTTCAAATCTTTAAATGTGACTTCCTCTTCATGATAGCATTTTTAGTAAGTGTTTACACCGTATTCCTCACTGAGATAAATATTTTCCCTTCTTTCCGTAAGTCATTATCTTTCACAATATCTTAGTAAATGAGATATTCTATTCCCATTATGCTAACAAAGAACTGAGGCATGGAAGAACCTCACCCAGGGCTGGAGCAGTAGCTCAGAGGTTACAGTGCTTGCTGGACATGCACAAGGATGTGAGTTCAAACCCTAGCACCACACACACAGCAAAGTGTCAGAGCGATGAAAGCCACATGAAAAACTAAATAAAAGTGTTTTTCTCTTTTTCTCTCTCTCCTGCCTAAGTTTATGTTTTAGTCAGATTTTTCACTGCTGTGACCAAATACCTGACAAGAGCAGTTAGAGGAGGAAACGTTTATTTGGGTTTCATCATTTCAGAGGTGTCAGTCCATAGATGACTGAGGCCATTTCTTGAGGCCTAAGGTGAAGAACAGCATGGCGTAAGTGTGTGTAGGAGGACAGCTGCTCGGAACTTAACACTGGGAAGCAGAAAGGAAGCTCTGCTCAACTATGACAAAATATGTACCACAAAGGGACGCCCCCAATAACCCACCTCCTCCAGCACCCCCTACCTGCCTACAATGACCAAGTTAATGCCTATCAAGGGATTAATGCACTGATTAGGTTAAGGCTCGTAATCCCATCATTTCCCTCTGATCTTTCTTGCATTGTCTCACATATGAGCTTTTGGGGGACACCGCATATGTGAACCTTAGCAGTTCACATACCTAGTGGAAGGAAGGGCCTGGATTCAATTCCACATCCTTTGACCACTAGCTTTTGCTGAATATGAATTATTACCCATTCCTTTTATTTCCATGTGCTGTTAACACAATGCAAGCTTTGACCAAGATATCCTCCTCCCTTCCTGCTAAGGGGCACTGAGGACTATCCAAAAAGTTCTCTATAAAAAGAAACAACTGCCACCTGCTTCAGACAGGCTAGGAAACCAGCTGGAAGGCCCTGCTTGGCATTCTAGCTCTGAAAGGCCAAGTTCCACTAAATAAAATCTTCACTGTGTGTGTGTGTGTGGAAGTGATTAGTCAGTTAATACTGGGAGCTCTACCTGGAACACATTTCTTAATACATTTTTTTTCACATGCATGATGTCTTTCCACAATTTATTGCCACATTTTATTAAACTCTTGTTACCTAGCGTGTAATTGGAATCATCACTGATACATGAAACACGAGTATACAAATCTGAAACAGAGTGGAGGCGAGTCAAAGAAGTAGCGGCAAGGCTAAGTTTTAAAATGGGGGGCAAAGACATGTTGTGAATTGCTGTACCCCATCAGCCCAGGGCAGCTGCTCCCAGAAAAATCTCCTTATCCTCCATACCCACATAAAGCCAATGCTCTATGAACAAGAAAGAATGGGCAAAAAAATTAAAAAGAGGCCAGAAGCCACATATGGAAAGAGGTGAGTTACAACAATAGATGCCTTTACTCATTTTGGCTCCTCACAAATTGCAATTTTACTAGAGTCAAGCATTAATTTAACTCCACCTCAAGAGGCTACTCCGGTTTCTCTCAATGTCTGCGTACCTTATTTCATTAACTCCTGCTTGTACATCTTCCCCAAAATGTAGCTGTCTGTCTTTATTACTCCTTTTCCAAGCACAGAGCTTGGCACAGCATAAGACCAAAAAAAAAAAAAAGTTCTATAAATAAAATGATAGATAAATAGTAAATTGGGAAGGGGGATTTAAAAAACAAAGCTCTATTAAATAAACTCTAGGAAGCTTGTTAGGAACCCATGAACTCTTTCACAAGCAAAATTAGGCCCTACGTTCCTTTTGTAAAATCACTGTCTCCTTTTTAGTTTCAGCCTTTTAGAATATTTTTTTCTGAATTCACTGTCTCTCTTCTTTCATCTCCAGATTACAGCCTTATTTTCACCCCAGAGCATTATGTCTATTTCCAGGTACATTCAAAGGCCGCAATAGAAATTTCACAGTAAAGATATTGTCACCTGTAGACAGAAAATATTACACTTCTTTTACTGAGAGACAGGCAAAACACAACAACAAAAAAAATGAAAGGAATAAAATGAAGAATTCTTCTCACAGTTTCCATCATAATCAGGCACAACCATTCCTATTTTCTAATTACCATGTTTATTATCATTATTGACACCACAATTATTAATCATCAGCCATTGCTTAAGCATGGCTAGCTGAGTATAAATTGTTACACATTCTTATTACCAATTACCATCTAGGTTTATATGAAGATATATAATCAAGGTTTTATAGTCTGATCAAGGTTTTATAGTACTTTAAAACATAAGACATTGTTCAGATTCTAAAAATTGGTTTATTGAATAAAATACATAAAACATGGAAATTATAAATAAAAATATTTAAAGTACCCTCGTTCCATGTCCACAAATAATCACCATGATTATTTTATTTTATTTTATATGCAGAAAAACTACAAATATAAAGTATAAGATGAAGTCCCTTTCTTTCATTTTTCCAAAATGTGTCCCTATAATCAAGGGTAAGAGTCAGTCAGCAAGAACTGCTCTGGGTGTGTGCATGGGACACAGTGCGGAAGATGAGAAACAGCCTCCTCCTCGAGAAATTTAAACTGCAATGGCTAGGGAAAAAGTCAATGACAGAATTTAAAAGGTTAGTGTTATGAAGACACTAAAGTCACATGCGGAAGTAGAAAATGCTCCTGAAACCAGCTGTATTCGGGGGTACAAAGTCCTCTCTAGGGAGATGACACTAGAGTTTAGATCTAAATCAGGAAAATGTGTTCAGGGCACAAGAAACATTCAGGAGCAAAGGTATTCTTATAGACTTGTATTGGAGCTTTTTCAGCAAAAAGAAAACCAGTATTTCTGAAGTGTGAATTAGAAACATTGAGGAAGACCAAGGTGAAAAGCTAGGGAAGAGACAGATCGAAGAGAGCATTTGGAGAGTTTGCATGTATACTGGTGGCAACCAGAAACGCAGAGAGGGTTTTAAGGAAATGAAATGATCCCGGTCATGGTTTACAAAGTCCACCTTGGCTACGGTGGAAATGTTGGGTTCTGAGAAGGTAGGTGACAGGCAGGGCCCAAGCCTCTCACAGTAGGTGCTCCTGACTCAGACACAGGTTGTGCCAGGGGATGTTACCAGTGCTCAGAAGCAGGGTAGTGAGAGGGGAAGAACGAGGGCCCAACCCACTCCTGCTGACCTCGGCCTATGTCCATTAGATATTCTTCTCATCGGGTGCCATTGTAATCTGTGTGGTCATTTCTAATACCTTAGCTATTGATAATCAATCCCATCTACTATGTACTGCACGCTTCACACAGGTCATTTCAATGAATTGATACTTATTTACCAACCTTATAAGATAAATATATGCTACTGTCAGCCGCATTTTATACATAAGGAAACAGAATCAGCAGTTAAGTGGTTTACTCAATTCCCACAATTAACAAGTAGTCAAAGCAGGCCCATGGAATACTCAAATCCATCTTATGGGACACTGAAACCCACATCTTTATTCATCACGGACATAGCAGACAAAGGTGCCCACATTTATTTGACCCACATCACACATTTAGTTTCTTTTCAGATTACCCCTGCTAAAAAATAATGCGACCATGAGCATTATTGAACATATACCTTAGACTTTTGTGACTTGTTCTTTAAGGTATATTGCTGGAAACTACCTTGGTACAAAAAAAATTATAGAAATCTTAAGGCTTTTAATACGTAAGTGAAATTTTCAATTTTACCAATGTAAAATCTTGCCAGGAGGGCATGCAACCAGTTTATGCATCATCAGTATTTTCATGATCTTTTATTTTAAAGCTGCACTGCATCTTGATTATTTGCACACATCTAGCAAGAGGCAGCACAGGAATCTGAACTGAAGCTGGCTGACACCACGTACCTGTTCTTTACAGAATATTATATACTTTCCTTATTCTCCAACATATGAAGGGACTCAGAGGCCTAATGTTTTCCTTCTACTTCACATTCTTAATCCTACACCATTTTTTGGAGAAAAAAAAATTCACAACTGATCTGTAATATGTGAAATACCAAGTTAATAATATTAATATTATTTTTAAATTAGCCATTTAATATATGACAGATGCTCACACAACAGACTCATATCAACTATAAACATATAAACATTGTTTCCCTACATATTAACAAAGTAAATTTATAAACAAATATTTGACTATCTGTACGAGTTTAAGTCTAGCTGTTCTAACAAAACTTAACACAATGAAAATTTACATCTTGCTTGCATCTGATCCAAAATAGCTTTGCTGATAGCCAGGTGGCCATCCTCTAAGCAGGATCAGGGACCCAGGAGTTTTATGTTGAGACTGCACTTCTTCCACAGGTGTCTTCAAGGTGTCTATGCCACGTTCTCAAGCTGGCAGAAGGAAAAGAGCCTAGAGAATCCCTTAACACCACCAGAAGATTTTAGGGGGAGATCATGTGTTCCCTTGACTGGAACTCAAACATGTAGCCACAACTACCTGCAGAGAGGATGGGAAATAAAGTATCTCCACGTGCCTAGGAAGTAGAGAAATGGTGTGTTTAAAAATCACTGAAAGAAAACACCGAAGTCCATGCCACAATCTGTTGCAGGACTTCTCTTTTCTGTTGATCTGTCTGTGTACACCTTGGCCAGTCCTACACTGATGAATCCAGTAGCATGGATGCTCTGCATAATTCTTTCTCAACCTTATCATGACTGTTTTGATAAATCTATAATCCTTTTCTCATAAAAGTCAATTATAAATATGGAAATATAAAGATCTCTAAGCAGTATAAAAGTTATATAATCCCTGAGTAGCCCAACCACTTTATATTTTTAAGTATGTCAACTTGACAACTATTTAAAATAATAACCAAAGTTGAGAGGATGCAATGAAATATTCTAATACTTTCTGGTGATGATGGACATTAGGATAAACTTTCTGTGTGATGTGGGGGACGGGGGTAAAACTAGAATTTTAAAACATTAAACAAAAGTTATAAATGGCCCATAGCCTTTAACTTCTTGTTTTTATTCTTTCCTCTTTATTAATGAAAATTCTTTGTCTTTCAGTATGACTTGAAAATCTCCAATTGAATGCTGTGTTTTCATTGCTAGTATTTTCTAAATCATCCATTAACTACAGTTTTAATTTTTAACTTAAGTCAAGACCTATTTAGAAGAATATTTAAATTATAAATGGCTGCAATTTCAGAAAAATTTTAATTTTATTATGTTGTGTTTTAAAGACTATGATCTATTTAAATTGTTTTGGGGAATTTAATGAGGCTATTTTTGTGGTCCAGTATGTGATCAATTTTGTAAATGTTCCATGAGCCACCTTGAAAACAAAATGAAGTATTCTTCACATTTAGTACACAAAATTGGATGTATATGCATATGCATATATTAAATCAATTTGCTCCACATTATTAAATTCTTTAATAATTATTTTCCCAATTTGGTCAATTAAGTTAGGGTACAGTTAAGTCTCCTAATGCAGGTTAAGAATCCCTACACAAAAACAAGAAATCTAAAATGTTCTAAATTCCAAAACTTTTTGAAAATCAACATGATACCACAAAAAGAAAGTTTTGTACCATGAAACTTTGTTTCAGGGACTTGGTGTGTAATTCAGTAGTAGACTGTTTTCCTAGAGTGTACAATGCAGTGAGTTCAATCCCCAGAACCACAAAAACACATATGTAGCATAAAGTTATATTCAGGTCATATGTATAAGGTATATATGAAACAAATGAATTTCATGTTTGGACTTGGGTTCCATTCCCAAGATATATCATTGTGTATGTAAAAATATTCCAAAAATTATAGTGACACAGCAATATCTATGTTCATAGCAGCTCAATTTACTATTGCTAGGCTATGGAAACAACCCAGATGTCCCTCACTGGATGAATGGATCCAAAAACTGCGGTACATTTATACCATGGAATTTTACACAGCAATTAGAAAAAATGATATTGCAGCCTTTGAAGGTAAATGGATGACTATGGAAGAAATTATGCTGAGTAAAATCAGCTTAACCCAGAGAACTAATGGTCGATTGTCTCCACTCATCTGTGGAGGTTGGGACTAGACCCTGGCCAGTGAGAAAGTTGGTCTATTATCATGTGTTAAATCCAGATAAGATGTAATGCTATACAACATAATCCTTTTTTAGAGATATTGTGGGAAGGGGAAGGTAGGGATAAGGGTGGGTAATTGGGGAGGCACTCCTGGGGGTAATTGTAATATCCAGAATCTATACACATTTTATAATATTTTGTTAAAAACTTGTATGGTTGTTCAAAAATTTAAAAAATATATTCCAAAATCCCAAAAATCTAAAATTCAAATTATGTCTGGTCTCAAACATTTCAGTTTAGGGATATTCAACTTGTTTTAGATTTCTGATAATTTCTGTTCCTAAAGATAAGTCTAAAAAAAATAGAAAAGAAAATGGAATAACTTTTGTATTTGAGTTATATATTTTCACCATTTTTATAAATCCTATATTTAAATCTATATTGATGTGGTGACAATGCTTACTGTAAGTTAGTTTATATGTAAATTCTTAATTTTTTTCATATTGAGACTGTGGTTCAAACCCAGGGTCTTGCATTCTACCACTGAGCTAAACCCCCAGCAGTACTGAGGATTGAACCCAGGACCTCTTGCATGCTAGGCAAATGCTCTATGTTTAGCTATATCTTCAACCCTTCTATTCAACATTTGAGGCAGAATTTCACTAAATTGCCCAGACTGCCTTTGAACTTGTGATCCTCCTGCCTCAGCCACCTGAGTAGCTGGGATTATAGGTATCCACCACCATCCCAGCTAATTTTTTAACTCCTGAGTTTTGTATTTTGATTTGTTTCTTATTTGGTTGGGCATATTTTGAGAAACACTTAAGAAAAGGACATGTGAAATGTATTTAAGTGTATGTAAGTTGATGGTGTGTTCCTATCATCTTTACATCTTAACAACTCTATAGCTATATATAAATTTCTTGAGCTACAAAAATTTTTCCACAGTTGTGTAAACATTTTGCCATTATGCCTAGGCACTTACTGCATAGTCAGCCTGATTTTCTACTGCTATAGAGAATTTTTTTATTACCCAGAATCTTGTAAAGTTATTTCATTTGGCAATTCTAAAATTTTGTGCAGGACATGGTTGCATAATATTCTTATTAGTCAGGTATGCCAAAATCTCATCTACACTCTGAGGTATCTCTTTAGCTTCTCTGATTCCATTTTTGAGTCTTGCTTCTTTTCCAATTATTCTGAACCCATCTTTAGGAACATAAATTCTCTAAATTTCTATCCTTTATCCCTCATAGATATGCTTTTCTCTTTAATTATTTCTGTTCATTTTATTTTGTTCTATTTTCTAGAAAATATTTAATATTTTCCCCAAATATTTTTTCTTTATGCATTCTATGTCTTATTTCCAACCTCTACTTAATATATTAATGTCATTACATATTGATTTCTGTAAAATCTTGATTTATTGCATATAGCATCCTTTTCCAAGATTATACTTTTACATTATTCAGAAATAGAATATATATCATGTAAAATATCACATTTTAATCAATTGTTTTCAAATGTATGTTCTTCCTATGCATCTTGCAAATAACTATTCATCTTTTGTTTTGTAGATTTCTTTTCCTAGATCCCTTTTCCTGCATTCTACTCCACCAAAAACAAGGAAAGAGCAACCAGATCTGTTATTTTTCTAAACCCGAGATGACAAACTTTTCTTAGCTCCTTTCATTTCCTTCCTCTCAGATCTTAATTCAGAGGAATGCTTTATGTAAATGAGAAACACCAGTTAAACCGTTCTGCAAAGGGAAACAGGTAAACACGAAGTCAGAGACGTGGAAATTACTGTACAAAGGTGATTCTCATGACGAGCCCAAACTGATGAGTAGGTATTATTTGAACAGACTGGAAAGGGGTGGAGGGGAGATTTGGGGAAGTTTCCAGTGCATGCAGCGAGAAAGAGAGAGAAAACAGTATGCCAGGGAAATGCAAGCCACAGGTCCGTAGGTTCCAGATCATTCCACTCGCTCCTTGCTTTGCTCACAAAGTTCTGCTACACTGTAAACCACTCTTTCCAAAAATGTGTTCAGCTCCAAACTAATCCTGCAAGAGACTCCATGAAAAGGAAATGGGCCCCCTAATCAGATAGGCTTGGGAAAATGAGCATTTGCATATTATATCCCTTCTCTCTTTTTTTTTGTTTGTTTGTTTTAATCAATGAGTATTTTATTAAAAGCCAGGGGTGCACCAGGCACAGTGTTGTCCAGTAGGCTGCTGACAAATACAAACGATGCAACTAATTCACTTATTAGCTTATCTGATTAAACAAAATACATTTCATAGAAATGATTATAAAATGCATTGCTGATAGAAACAGAATATATTTTATACTTACAGATCTTGTACCTTAAATAATTATTAGTAAAAACCAGACGACCCATATGGTAAATAAAGTTAGCAACCACCAGTTATTTCTTTATTTTAGTCAACAAAGACATGCAATTGTCATGTTGAAATGGGTTTTTTCAATTTACATGTTGAAATGGCTGCATTTGTTACAGCCATCCTGTTTCAAAACTGCCCATGTAGTTGACCTATGATCCAAAAAATTCATTTTTTATTCTGTATTAAAACATGGTTACAACTTTTGGTTTAAAGATTGGTTTTGGTTTCACGGTAAGTTTAATTTAGTATTTCTGTCTCATGCCTCACAGATTCATGATCTGAGGATCCCTTCTCTTTTTTGAGAGAGAGAGGAACAGTGAAAGAGAGAGAGAGAGAGAATCAATTTTACTTAGTTTTTCATGTGGCTGTTGTTGCTCTGAGACTTTGTTGTATACATGATACTGGGGTTTAAACTCGTATACTGGTATATGCCAGGCAAGCACTGTAACCACTGAGCCACCACTCCAGCCCCTGCATACTATATCCCTTTAAGTTTTGGAGATTCATGGTGAACAGCCATTAACGTTCTTGAGAAGATCATTTTATAAAGAAAACTGCTAATATCAATTTAGAATTTGTGACACCTTGTCTCTAATATCTACTAATATTCCCTGGCAGTTATTGGAAAAGACTTTGGGAATTACTGCTGTGGTCAATGAAAATATATTGAATGACTTGTACCAGGCAAAGGACATGATAAGATTGACGTTTATAGAGATTACACTGAATATTGTGGAACAAATTAGTAGAGACAAAAAGTCAGTAAAGTTAGCAGTTGCTTTCCTAATCCAAAGCAGAAACATAACTGTGGAAATAGAGAAATCTCTAGTATCCTAGTGACACTTCGGAACCTTAGAAAGGGAAAAAAACCCAAAAACCTGTCGTTTGAGATTTACAGGGAACAGCTGAAAATGAAAAGAAAAAGCTATGGGTGCATTTTCTCTATGCCCAGATATTATATAAAGCCCATTTTCAGGACTACTGTGACCAGAGCCTCAACCTTCAATTTTGTCTCTTCAATATCTTCTAGCAAGGAATCTCAGCACGCGACTAGTCGTTTTTCACTCTTTAAATTGGATACAGGACAATTTTGTCCTTTGTGTTTTCTTTGCCATTTCCAACTACATTTATTCCAGAATTGTTCAATATGTTTTTCTTTAAGAGAGTTATCTTATTTTTGTTCTTTAAGAGTTTGTTGTTTTCTTTAAAGGCAGAACACAATCCTATGGTTAAACAGTGCAGGTCACAGAGATATCTAGATCGATTTTATTTTTCTAGTCTACTGTGCCAAATCTTTTCAATATGACTCGGGCTCTAGTTGATTTACTTTCAGTCTTCATACTAAAACCTGGACAGTTTTTTACGTAGAATTTCTCTTTCAACCAGTCATCCCCAGCTACACATTCAGAGCTAAATAATCAATATATCCTAAAACAGGGGTTGAGGAGAACTGTTGAAGCATTCCTACCATATTAATTCAATTTCATTATTTTTATAAACTTATAAACTTTGCTTTCTAATAGTAAATAAATCCCTCTGTACTGCATAATATGAACTAAGAATAAAGGTGCTATGTAATTTTTATCTAAAACAAGCCTATCATCATATGCTAATAATAGGAATTATGCAGAGTTTCCTGAACGTGCTTAACATAATTTTGGGCAGTAGGTAGAGTAAAAGATCCATTTAAAAGAAAAAAATGGAATTTCTTTTATTCTTTTCTGAGTCTTCAAGGAAAAAAATCTAATACAATGCAGCTTCCCAGAGAACATAATAAATAGTAAAATCTACTATATTAGTTACTTAGTCTTAGTCTCCAGAGGCTTTCCTATCACCGGGCAGTCCCAACTGATCTTCCTTGAAGAGGGTGGAACTATCCCACACTTCTGCAACACCAACATGAACACTTTCTTCAAGGTGTTTGCCTGGGCCCCTTGGAGGAGACAGTCATTAGGTTCCCGTTTAAGAACAATGAGACCATTGCTTGGCGAACTCTTGTCTAAGATCAAGTGTAGTATCTATTCTTATCAGTTTAATATCTAATATGTCCTCTGTCTGAGCACAATATATTAAATGGATTTTGGGAAATAAGAGATGGAATAAGAGCTTGCTCCAAGCTCTCCACACATTGACCTGGTATTGTAGTATCTCCAGGAACAGTGCACCCTCCTTGGAGGAATAAAACTGTTAAAAAAAAAAAAAGAAAGAAAAAAGAACCATAAGACATGAAACCAGCTTGTGGTGGCTCACGCCTATAATCCAGCGACTCTGGAGACT
Organism: Aplodontia rufa; assembly: GCA_004027875.1. Taxonomy (NCBI): domain Eukaryota; kingdom Metazoa; phylum Chordata; class Mammalia; order Rodentia; family Aplodontiidae; genus Aplodontia; species Aplodontia rufa. The sequence continues at coordinate 29,479 of PVKS010006351.1, forward strand.
GAGGCAAGAGGATCACAAGTTCAAAGCCAGACTCAACAACTTAATGAGGCCCTAAGCAACTTAGAGACCTTATCTCAAAATAAAATAAATAGAAAAGGGAGGTTAGGGATGTGGCTCAGTAGTTAAGCATTCCTGGGTTCAATACTCTGTGTCAAAAAAAGAAAGAACCGTGAGACTCTTACGAGTTTCTTTTCCTGGTTGCTCATTTTTTCATGTTTTAAGTGGAGATAATTCTACCATGTACTTTACGCACTCTGTCTTTAAACTGGGTGGTTAGAAGAATGCCGTCATTGAAAACATAATGTTTAAATAAAGAATCGGAGGAGATGCAAGTCAGCAGGGCAGCTCAGAAGGCCCAGGGGCCTGGAGCAGAGCTAACTAAGGCATGACAGGGAGCGAAATCCAAGAAGAAAAGGGGGCCAGGTTCCATGGGGCCGGGTGGCAACTAAGGAATTTTACTCTGAATGAGATGGCAAACTAATCAAACATTTAACCACAGACATCAGTGTTCTGTGAGAGAAATGGAAATCACTACAGGTACTTCAAGCAGGAAAGGATACATACAGGAGAATCAGTGTTCGTAAAGTCATTGTCAGGTTAGAGAATGAAAACCACAGATCGGTTTATTACAGCGATTCAGAGAATCAAGAAGTTATGGACAAAATAATGAAAATAAACTCCTGCTTAAAATAAGTTTTGTAAACGTTAGAATTGATTGGGAAAATGCCTGCATAGAAGCTTAAGCGATTCAAAGTAAAGTCCCCAAGGCCCCTACATCATCTCCCATTGTTAGCATTTAATCTGGAACTGTTTTATGGGGAGGGGGTCTTGTGGCAACACCCCCCAGACCTTTTCTTTTCTTTTTTTTTTTTTTGAGGCAGAGTATTGTGACATTGCCCAAGTTGTGCCTAAGCTTGTGATCCTCCTACCTCAGCCTCCTGAGTTGCTGAGGTTAAAGGCATGCGCTACCACACCCAACTTTTCTAGAACTGTAGTGAAAAGAATTCTAGGAAATGTTGGGTGTTATGGTGCATGCTTATAATCCCAGTGACTCAGAAAGCAAGATTACTAATTGAGGCCAGCCTGGCAATTTAACAAAGACCTAAGCTACTTAGGGAGACTCTATTACACAATAGAAACAAAAATAAATTTTAATAAAAGAACCAGGGATGTAGCTCAGTAGTAGAGTGCCCCTGAGTTCAATCCCCAGTGCCAAAAACAAATAAAGAAAAAGAATCTAGGCAATGATCTGGGTAGGGTGGCACATACATGTAATTCTGGCTATTAGGGAGGCTGAGGCGGGAGGATGGCAAGTTTGAGGCCAGTCTGGGCAACCAAATGAAAGCCTATCTCAAAATAAAAGGTAACAAAAGTGTTGGTGATACAGCTTAATGGTACAGAGTCCCTGAGTTCAATGTTCAATTCCTAGTGTCTATCACTCACACTCTCTGTCTCTCTCTCTCTCTCTCTCTCTCTCACACACACACACACACACACACACACACACACACACCACAGAATTCTAGTTCTAGCAGAATGTAGTTTCCAGATTTCTAGCCTCTAGGATACAGCAGAGTGTTTTTAAAGGACAGAATAGTGCTCAGATGCCAATAGACAATTCAATACATGTGACATCATCAGACTTCTATTTTAAAACATCATTAATTTCTGTGTTCAAAACAGTCTGTAAGAATACAAGCATACTATGTATATATTCTTTGGTTATTGATGGTCTGATAATGTTTCCCTCTCATTTGTATCTCTATATGCTCTTAATTTTAAAAAAAGAAAAGAAAAAAAGAATACAAGCATAGAAGCAGGGAGGCAGGGAGATCAGTTAGAAGGTTGTTGCAACAATCTATGCGAGAGAAATAGAACAGTGGAAGGATTGTTAAATGATGATATTCCAGTGATTAAAGGGTTAAAAAAATCAGGATTTTCTGAAATATTGGAATAGGTTACACAAAATATGAAAATCAAGGATGACACCAACATTTTTGACCTAAAGATCAGGAAGTCTGCTGGATGAAAGGGTTAGAAGAAGGAAGCAATCAGAAGTAGTAATTAGACCAGTGGCTCCCAAACTTGAACTTATATCAGAATCGCCAAGAGGCCTTGTTAGAATGCAAGTTTCAATGGCTCGGGTTTGTGATTTAGCAATCTGAGGTAGGGACTGAGAAACTGCATTTCTAAGAGGTTTCCAGATGGTGATTCTGGTGGGCCAAGGACCATACTATAAGAACTACTATTTTAGGGAATTAAAGAACATCAGAATGTCCTATAGACTTTTTAAAATGTATTTGATAGGGAAAAAATCTACCAAAAATTATTGTTTCTTTTAACCAAATAAAAATATAGCAATCATGATGTTCCGTTTGAATAGCTGAAAGATATCAATACTACTTGGTTTACCAGTCATATAAAAGGGAGCTTTTATGCCTCAAATACATTATCAATCAATAATCGATTCTACTATTGTTTACATTGAAAAAGAAGATGTAATTATTTGCATTCGTTTTGTTTCAGAATTTTTAAATTTTCTCTTTGGGCAAGAACAAAACTAAAAGAGTAGAAGAAAAGTTTTCCAAATTTTCAATAATAACACCTGAGATAACTACAACTTTTGTAATTTGCGTAAGTGAATCCACATAAAAATCATTTTGGAAAATATCAAAATTCCCCCTTTAGAGATGAAGAAATTGACTTCCAAAGAGGTTAATTAATGTGCCCAAGCTTACACATCTGGTTAAGTCTTAGACCCTTAATCCTCACACACAAATTAGGCTAATTTTAAAGCAGTGAATTTTTTCCATTGTTTCCTAAGCTCACTAGCTAGTACATCAGCTGTATTGCTGGTTAAACACGTAGAATTCTAAACCCAAAGAACCAGAATCATCTTGGAAACTGCTCATATTTAACAAGAAGCCCATGTGATTCATGACATGGGCAAGTCTGGGAAACACCACAGCACTTTCCATTCAAAATGTCCAAGATCTGTGAGTGTAGACATGGAGGATGGAGGATGTGCAAACCTCCAAATATTATTTCATTCACGAGGTTTTAATCTTTAAAAGGTAACTAATAAGATGTGTAGATATTTATTTTGTAGTTCTGTAATGTGTGTTCCCGTCCAAAAGCTTTTGAGTAATGCCGGGCATTTCTGTATTCAGAACTGCAACTTCTCTCAATTTTCTTTAAACTAATTTTTTATGTTTCATCATGTTGCTCAGAAATGTAAATGTTATGACACCAGAAGAGTAAAGATCATAAGTCTAATAAATGGATTTAAATTAAAAGAATATACTTGCTGTTAAGAAAAGAAAAAAACATTTGGAAAAAATGCATCTTGTGGAATTCATGGATAAACATTGATTGAACGTTATTCTGTACCAAAACTATAAAATAAAAGCAGAAAGTTCTTCTCAATGTTGAAGGATTACGCTGATTAAAGAAGTTCTTGGTCTACAGAGAAAATCAAATTTCTTAATTCCAATTTACTTCTTTCTTCTCTATAAAATACAATCATGTTCACGCTGAAAAGAATATAATTATCCATAAGCCCAGAAGGGTGAAAACAATTTTTTTAAAAAAAAAGTTCCAATATACTATGTAATTTAAAGTCACTTTGTTGTTTTTTTTTAAAGAGAGAAGGAGGGGACAGTGAGAGAGAGAGAGAGAGAAGCAATTTTTATTTAGTTTTTCATGTGACTTTCATTTCTCCGAGACTTTGTTGTGTACGTGGTGCTGGGGTTTGAACTCACGTACTCGTGCATGCCAGGCAAGCACCGTAACCACTGAGCCACCGCTCCAGCCCAGGCACCTTGTTTTAACCAAAATACATTCCAGAGGTAGGAGGAGAAGTGTGTACTGGTGGTGATATTTATTGCTAGGAAATATTCCAGAATATTTAAAATATACAAATATTGGGGCTGGAGGGTTGGCTCAGCAGTTAGTGCACTTGCCTGGCATGTGCAAGGATGCAGGCTCAAACTCCAGCACCACATATACAACAAAGTGTTGGAGCAACGAAAACCACATAAAAAAAATAAAATTGATTCTCTCTTTTCATCTCTCTCTCACTGTTCCTCTCTCTTTATAAAACAAAAGATATACAAATATTTTAATTTTTAAATAAGAGGGCAGTGAGTGAGTTATGGGCTATTCAAACCACACACCAATGAACTGTGTGATAATTCCTGAAAAAGTGCAAATCATAAAGGGAAAAATAATGGGTCATTAAAGGAAGTCACTAGGGCACAGGAATGGTTCCCTAAGGACTGCTTTAGCTAAAGTACCTTTTCAAAAATCTTTCAGACAAAATGATAAACCTGTGTAACCACAAAACAATAATAAATGTTGAATATCTGAATACAATCAATTTTTGACAATGTCTCTCATTTGTTTCAGTGAGAATGATGAAGAAATATCACTGGTTCTATAACTTAGCAAAGCTGTGCAAATGAATCCAACATTTTTATGTATGACATAGATGAAAATATAGACCATGCACACACCAAATAAGCAGAAGACATGATACTCAAAAGAATATGAAATATATCAGTGTCATAATCAACATCTAAGAAGAACTGTATAGTAGAAGTCCAAAACTAAAAATGTGAAAGTTGTTCTAAATATCAAGTCTTCATTTGGATCAGGAAAGATTCCTTCAAAGAAACAAACACCAAGAATGATAAGGAATAATGGATTCAAAACAGGTACTATACTTCATACCACATGGGGACTTTCAAAGAAGAATGAAAAGCTCCAAGGGAAAATGAGGAAAGTGAAGAGAAATTAGAGCCTGCATCTGTGGACTGCACCTTGCAACCCCATGACAGCCGATCTGCAAGATGTGGGCACCCTTCACCTTGAAGCTGCACCTCTCCCAGCCCCAACAAGGTGGTGCTAAAGAGGAGACTGATGGGACTAGTGGAGTTGTGGGCCCCAGAGCTGTATCACATTCATAAAGTGAGTCTGTTTCAACCTCGTTTAACTTGTAAATGAATGGCAAAATCATACTTCCACCTCACACAATATGACCGTCCCTTACACAACTGCAAACATGCAAAATGTCTCACCAAGAAATTATACAAAAATGTCTCTTTACCCATCTTTGAGTGATGATGTCTTTTCTTCTGGCTACATATCCTTGAATGTTTCATAAATAAAATACTGAGGAAATAAGTTTAATTAGTATTAACACAATTTGTGTTAAATGGTAAGGAGATCGAAGAGGGAGAAAAGGATTGGTTAATAAATAATATATTCATCTCTAATAGAAAATAATACTCAAGATACGAAGTCTATATCCTCCCCAGTTACCCTCAAACCATTACAAATGGATCTTGCTTACATTGTAAAGTGGTAATATTTATTTGGATTATAATTAGTTGTTTATGAATCTATTTCTCCCACTAGATTGTGAGCTTCTTCATGGCAGAAACTATATATTGTCCGCTGCTGTATCCATAGCAACTAGCACAATGTCTGACATGTGCTCAATATATATCTGATATAACTTGCATTTCTATAATTTTATCATTAATTAGGTATAACATTCTTACACTACTTCTCAATGAATAAAATGCTACAGACATGGAGTTTTCAGGTATTAAGACGGAAAATAGGAGGGGTAAAAGCCAGGATGATGGAAATTTGAGGACAGAAATACTGAGTTGCCCATGTTGTGTGAGGAGCTTATGCATGCAGTAAGCAAGAAAGCATCTGCTTCTAAGAGACTGAGGGGTGCAGAGAAAGTCAAAAGCAAACACTAAGAATTGGTTCTAGTCTCAGTTCCCCAATTTAATTCATGGAGTGATCTTGGAAAACTTGCATAGCTCTCTGGGCTTCTGCTTCATCTTTGCAAATAAGAAAGTACACCAGATGGGCTGGAGTGGTAGCTCAGTGGTTACAGCGCTTGCCTGGCATGCATGAGGTTGCGGGTTCAAACCCCAGCACCACATACACAGCTAAGTGTTGGAGCAATGAAATCCACATGAAAAAACTAAATAAAATTTATTCTCTGTTTCTCTCTGTGTGTTTCTCTCTCTCTCTCTCTCTGTTGTTCTCTCTTGAAAGAAAGATGGTAAAACAGAGAAACTCTCAGATCTTTTCCAACTATAATTCTGTTACATCTATTATACACTGCTTTCCTGTTCTGAACTGTTTCCCTACTAGAATCTTTCTTTAAATTAGGCTAAACCAGCAGAGACCAGATCATCCAGAAGTCAGTAAGCCTTGCCTGGGTTACAGTGAATGCTGTGGTTAGATTATCAGTCTCTCTGCCTCAGTTTGGAAGAAAGAAAATATGTATGTTTGCAAATTCCAGGGTAAAGTAGAATGATCAAATGGAATCTACATAGATCCCAGTGTACCCCATCCCAAAGTAGGATAGGCAGCATTTCATGGCACATATAGCACTGCAGAGGTAATGGGCCATGCTGTGACAAGCAGACCCTAGGAGACCAAGGGGCATCTTAAAGCTCCCAAAATAAAGGAGATCCTTTGAAGTGGCTCCAGCATGACCTATGTTTCCTGGACTAGGAGACAAAATGGACTGGAGTGGAGACGATGAAATACCAGCCCAAAAGGTAGGGCCAAGAGGAGCCACCAGGAGGGAGGCTATATATGCTCTGACCTCTGCAGGAATCACACATCTTAGAACCTACTTAAGTCAGCATCGTATCTCCTTTTGCAGATGAGGAAATAAATAACATGCTTAATACAGAGACTAAAATATTTTAACCAATCACTGATGAAGCTGCAAAATTTTTCAGTCAATTTAAGATCTACTGGAATGAGGATAAAAATAACAAGTCTTTGTAGAGAATCTGTGAGACAATTCTCTCTTTCAGGGACCTAAGCTCTTCCTAGCAGTAGCCTTCTAAGGAAGGGTCTTTCTTCCTGTTGATCACCAGACTATGTCCTAAAAGAATTATAGCCCCAAAACCTTTGGTATAAACGTGGATGATGCAATTTGAAATCATGGCTGTTTGATTTTAGCTTTCAAGGCTTGCATTAAAGATGTAATTATCACTTAGCACGATCTTTAAGGATAAATAGATTATTTTGCTTGGGTATGGGGTGATGGCTAAGCCTTGTCTATATGAATTCAATTTTTTTATGGGCTTTGGTGGCCCAGCCCAGCCCTGAACACTACCCACTTTCAATATGATTAGACTTCAGATCCTTGCTTGCCTGACCAGTAAAATGAAATAGAGTGGGGGGGGGGGGCTGCTTTCTGTTACTCTAACAAAACACCTAAGGCAATGAACTTAAAAACAGGAAAGGTTTATCTTGGTTCAGGTTTCAGTTTATGGTCAGTTGTCCCCAGTGCTTTTGGGCCTGTAGCAAAGTAGCACATCATGGCAGGGGGCACATGGTAAAGCAAACTGCTCACCTCATGCTGGCCAGAAAGCAAAGAGCGAATGGAAGATTGCATCCTACACTTCCTCTTGAAGGCATGACCCCAGTGACCTCAGACCTCCCTTCCAGGCCCCACCTCTTAAAGGTTCCATCACCTCCAAGAGCATCACACTATGGGCCCAGCCTTCAGCACATCCCAGATCCAAACTATAGCTCTGTGTGTGTGTGTGGCATTTATGTGCAATGCATGTGTGGCTGTGGGGATCACATTCATATCAGAAATTAAGATTTACTTACATTTTTACCTACAATCCAGAGATTTGTGCCTCTACATAAATGCCCATCCATACGGAAAGACACTACTCTAATCATCCCTCTGGAACTGGAAGGTACTTCAACAGACTACAGAACAACTTCAGAGACATAAGGAAAGGCTCTGTGAAATTATATTCAATTTATAAACACCTCTGCTTTCACGTCTTTAGTATCACATCCATTGTATAACAGAATAATACCTAGACAAGCAATAAAAATACACAATGAAGAGAAGGACAAAGCATTTCCTCAACCGACGAAGTAAGGTATGAAGTTGTTAAAACAAGAAGAAAACCTGAACAGACACAGAAAATGACGTAAGAGCAATGACAAAAGAAACAAAAGGGAAGCCTTCAGAAGTACGGAAACAGATAAGGAGACTGTGTATGAACTAGAAAGAGAGCAGTCTAACACCAGCCGCAATGAAGCTCATGCACGGAAAACAAGGTCTCAAATATCTTCCAGTTCTCAAATTCTGTGGTTTATACACCATGCAGTAGCAAAATATTTGCTTAATGAATTATCTTCAGAGCACAACTCTTTTTCTAGGGAGAAGGGACATGCACACTGCTTACTTCTAGGCCCCAAATAAAAAAGACAAAACGCCCTTTCTGCATCTTACCTGAGCAGGAGCCCATGTTTAAAGCCCCTTTGATTGTGACAACTTGACAGGTAAGGCACATACAGAAACCTACAAAAATATAAAGTGACACACTTCAGAGCCCACTGAAGTCCTGGCCCTGTCAGATGGCTGGAAAAATGGAAGGCACCCCAGACTCCTCCACTCTGAAACTCTCTAATGAGAAAAGCAACATAAAATATTACACACTTCAAACTTTCAATGTTATAAACTTCTGCCTCACAAAAGCTGTTCACAAATATGTCCTTTAACAGGAAAAGCTCACCATGAATCTTTCTTGAAGGCAGTGCACATTTTAATGAATGCTAACATGTTTGCAAACATAATGGAAATAGTATTTCCCACAGAGCAACGTGAGATTATTTGAATAAAATATCTGCCTTTGGACATGAGTCTCTGCCGATGATCACGGTAGGATCTGTGCTTTTTTGTGGATTAGTAGCCACAGTGCAGCGTGGACATGTGCTTTATGAGAACTGGCTGTGGAAACCTCTCACCCGCTGACATCTGCCCAGATTGCTCCTGGTTTTAAATCTCTGTATCTGAATTTTAGAAGCTAAAACTTTGGCACTGCTAAAGAGCCATGTCTCTAAATGGGAAAGTCTCACGAGGGGATGAAATTCAATACCAGAATTTCAAATATTTTATCATTGTAGAACAGAAACTGACACAAGAAAGGGAATACAATGAAGATGGCTGGATCACAGGACCCCAACAAACTGAAAAATGGCGGCATTTCAATTATAATGGAACTACTACACCCTTGGGAGGGATTAACACATGTCTCGTAGGCATTTGCTTCGATTGGAAGATACCTTCTTCATTCTCAGAAGCAAGTTCTGGATTCTGTGTCTCTTGGATGCTGCATAAGGCTGTGTGTTTGTTACATGAATGTAGAAATCTAAGGGTATATGTTCCTACTAAAAGCTACATCTGCACTGGAGTGGTGGTTCAGTGATCACAGCACTTGCCTGGCAGGCACGAGGACCCGAGTTCAAAGCCCAGAACCACGTATAGAACTAAGCGTCAGAGCAACAAAGGCTATATGAAAAAACTAAATAAAATTGATTCTTTCTTTCTCTCTCTCACTGTCCCTCTCTCTTTAAAGAAAGTAAGAAAGAAAAAAGAAAGAAAGAATGATAGAAAAACTAGGGGCTGGAGCAGTGGCTCAGCAGTTACAGCCTTTGCCTGGCGTGCACCAGTACCCAAGTTCAAACCCCAACACTATGTACACAGCAAAGTCTTAGAGCAACAAAAGCCACATGAAAAACTAAACAAAACTGATTCTTTCTCTCTCCCTCTTTCTTTCTCTCTCATTGTCCTTTTCTCTTAAAAAAAAAACACTACATCAGATGGCAATTCACATTCCTCTCCAAATCTCTGTGTGCAGCTACTTCTAAACACAGTTGCTCCCATAAACTTTTAATAATTTCTTATCTCCCTTTTTAACAGAGACCTATCTTGGTCTTGGAGATGCCTATAGGTAGAAACTCTAACAGAAAGAGCAATACATAGTACAGAGCTTTTAAGTCACCAAGAAGCTAAGGGTAATTGAATTTACAAAAAGTCATTAGAATGTATCCAAAAAATGTTCAAAACCTGGCCCATGTAAGAAAGCAACCACCATGGACCAATTCTGAAACCTCAGTGGTTTAACACAATATCATTTTGTCTGCCACCCACATGAAGTGCAACTGACTAGTGGGACAGTGCAAGGTGGTACCATGCACTCCTTCAGGATCCCAAACTGAACAGAGTTATATTCTGCTCATGGTTTCCAAAGTCACGCTGGGTGTCAGCGTCTGGCCAACAGAAAAAGTGCAGGTTAACAGCAGAGGTGTTGGGGACAGGAATGTAAAAGGTGTGCCTTTCTTTTGCCATGTTTCTTTGGCCAATACTCAGTGGCACAGCCAATAGTGCAAAGGAAGTTAGGAAATGTAGTGTTGTGCTTCCAGGTTTGGTAAACCACTACCCAGTCCCTGCTATGGCTAAAACAATGTCTCCGTGGAACTTGAGTTGATCTATCATACATATAAATTAGTAACAAATAGAAAAAATAAATCTGATGATGGACAACAGATTTTGAATAATTTAAACTAATCCTTTGATTCTACAAAAGTAAAATAAACTGGAATACAGTCATAATGCATAAGTCAATATACTCATTCCTAGCCGAGACCATGTCTGTCTTGCGATCCACTGTACCTGACAACTTCTCATCTGGCATGTATATGAAATGGTCTTGGATCAAATAAAGAAACATCTGCTTTGGGCTCAAGTTCAGAGGGCTGTGCTCTCATCATGCAAAATTCAGGGAAATGTTTTCTACTAGACCAGGTCTACATCTTTGTTTATGTTTCTCAAGGGAAACATAAAACCAGTTTCCATGATCTCCATTTCTTGTGCTTCCTAGAAGCAGGCTAGAAACCAAAAGACACACTCCAGGTCCATGAGCTGTCTAGTGGGTTCAACAAAATCTTCAGCCCATTGTCTTCTGGAAGGACAGGCAGCTTGAGCATGGACAAGGGAGTCAGACTTCAGAGCGTGAACCTGACTTTGACAATAGCCATCATTGTGACATGGAGCAATAAGTCAACTTCTTTCTAGCCCATTTCCCCATCTGTAAATCTAGGATAATGCAACCTGTCTCACATCATTGCTAGAAGCTTCTAAATGCATGTAAAAGAGCTTAGAGAGCCTATGCAATAGTAAGCACTCAGCAAGTATTAGCTGCAGCAATGGCACCCATGCCTTGCAGAAGCACTGGTCAAATCGTGCTCAGGGATGCCTCGGCTGTAGTTTCCAATACTCACAAACATCTTTGTCATATTTCCGAGCTGTTGAAATTATGTGGTGCATGGAAAGTGAATATTCCCTTTACTCATCAATGTCTAAAGTTGTAGAAATGAAAACTAAAGACAGTATTTCCTATTTTCCACATAATTTATATGCATTTCCCTTCTGATGCTTAGGGAAATTTAAATATTTACCCCAAGTTTTGATCAGATATTAAGTTATCATTTGAAGACAGAGAATTTTACATTAGAATCTGCACATTTTTCCCTGTAATCCCAGCAACTTGGGAGACTGAGTCAACAGGATTGCAAGCTCAAAGCCAGTCTGAGCAACTTAGTGAGACCCTGTCTCAAAATAAAAAATAAAATAAAACTAAAAACAGAGGGACTTGGGAATGTGGTTCAGCAGTTAAGCACCCTTGGTTTCAATCACTGGTACCAAAAAAAAATGAAGAAGAAGAAAAGAAAAAGAATATGAGCATTTTTCAAGGGATGGGCATTGTGATTTCCTGTAAGTTCTGGAACAGACAGATGTATCACGTTATCTTTTGCATCTTCTACAGCACTACCCAATGTACACAGTCACATAGCAACATCCCCCTAAACATTCATAGAGTAGATGGATAGACATATGGGTGGATACTCTTTTGATCAGTGAACACTAGCACAACATTTTGCCCTCCCAAGTGGAGATAGCAGTAAATTCTATCACAATAAATTTCATTTTAAAAACCCTGAATGCTTTTCACTGCAAGCAACTCAAGAACACAGAATGAGTAGCAGTAACAAGGAGGGGGCCATTTCAAAATAATTTAGAAATGTTTTTACTTTCTTTGGCTCCCTGATGGTGAAACTGGCACGTGATTGCTTAGCACACCTATCTGTTGAATATTCACATTGATGGAGAGGGTAGCGAAGCAGAAAATACATAAGATCAGATAATCCAAAAGTCATTTATATTTGGCACAGGAATGCTTTGCATAATAATTTTGCAGCTGATTGATCCTCCTACATTTATTTGTGTTGATATTAAGGCAATTTTCATCCTGAGACAGTACTAGCAGGGTGTATGGCTAAATGTACATGTAAGAAAATCATTCATTCAGTCATTCATTCCTAGATCCTTAGTGAGAGGTTATTTGTGCCAAGCTCTGTGATAGATACTAAAAATAAAAAGAGAAATGAACAATTCATAATTCTCATCCTGGAGGAACTCATAAGTAAATACAATTAAAAGTTAGCCAAATGTCATTTTAGTCATCTGGATAGTATGCCTCTGTGCCCCAGATTCCTCTAGCCATATACAAATATATTTATCATACTTGAAACAAAAGATAGCTAAGATATAGGTATTTAAATTTTCAGGTTGTAGTATAAATTCCCATGAAAAATTTATTATAAGACACAAATAGTGGTATGCTAGGACTGTTTTTAAGGCAAAACCCCCAAAGCCTATGATTTCAACCATCACAATCTGCTGCCATGTTTGATTAAAATAGCAAATTGAATGAAATCTAAAGTATATCAGCAATTCTTACACAAAATAATTGAATTAGATTCCTATTTTACCATGATAAAAATTAAATCTTATTCATTAGAAAACTTCAAATATTGTGTGTCAAAAGATATCATAGGGGGCTGGAGCAGTTACAGTGTTTGCCTGGTGTGTTCAAGGATGCAAGTTTGAACCCCAGCACCAAGTACACAACGCAGTGTTGCAGCAATGAAAGCCACATGAAAAACTAAATAAAATTGATTATCACTTTCTCTTTTTCTCTCACTATCCTTCTCTCTTAAAAAAAAATACTGTAAATAAATTTCAAAGAAAAGTAACAATCTACTAGAAGAAGATATGCTACAGAGAATTAGCATAATCTAATAGGAAAGTGAGAAAATGATACAGAGTTCACAGCAGAAATTTAAATGGTCATTAAATCTTTGAAATGATGTTCAATTTCACTAGTTATTAAGGAATAGCAAATGAAAATACCCATCAGATTGGCAGAAAAGCAAAAGTTAGACCACATCAAACACTGGCCAGGAGGCAGAGAAAAAGAAATGCTCATACATTGGTGTTGAAAGTAAAAAGGGATACAGCTAGCCCAATGTGGTGGTGCATGCCTGTAATCCCAGCAGCCTGGGAGGCTGAGGCAGGAGGATCACAAGTTCAAATCCAGCCTCAGCAATTTAGAGAAATCTTAAACAACTTAACAAGACCCCATTTCAAAATAAATTAAAAAAAAAAAAGGGTTGGGGATGCTGGAGATGTAGTTCAGTGGTTAAGTACCTCTAGCTTCAATTCCAAGTCCAAAACAAAAGCGGGTAAAGCTGCTTTGGAAAACAACTAAATAGTGAATTTTGTAACCCTTCATTTCTATTGCTCTTGAGAGAAACTCTGCCGTAGTTGGAATGTGTTCTCCAAAATTCAAGTGTTGGAAACTTGATCCACATTACAGCAGTGTCGGGAGGCGTGGTCTAATTGAAAGGTGGTTTGCCATGAAGGCAGAGCCAGGGGGGTTAGCAGCATTATTTCAGAAGTGGGCTAATCATCCCAGGAGTGAAGTGCTTGTAAAAGGTGGAGTTCAGCCCTCCTCTCTCTTGCCCGTCTGATCCCTTCACCATGTTACACACAGGGAAAAGGTCCCTACCAGATGCAGCCCCTTGATCTTGGACTTCCAGCCTCTAGAACCATGAGACAAATTTCTGTTGATTATAGATTACCCAGTCTGCAGTATTGTTATAGCAGCAAAAGAAAGACACATCATTACTAAAATAAATAAATAAATAAAGTAAAATAAATTATATGCTCATCTAAAGACACATAGACATAGATGCTCGTTGCAACATTGTTGGTAACTTGATAACTGAAAAACTGGAAAGAATTTAAGCACCGACCACTAATGGAAGGAATAAATAAAAAGAGATGTAGTCTCAACATGGATTCTAAAACAGCCATAAAAGAAATACACTAATTTTGTATCTGTTTATTTCAGCTTAGATTTGTTTCAAAACTACCATATTCAATGGGGGGGGAAATGCAAAAAAGTTTAAAAGTTTGATACTAAGTATGTGCCGTTGGAAAAAATAGATAACAAAATGTAGATACAAATATACATATGACAAAATATTAAGTGAGGACTGGGTATACACACACCAAATTCACAAAAGTCATTGAGACTAGATGCTAGCCTGGAGGAATAAAATTGAGGATCAACAAAAACATCAGCTTTGTTTTAGCTTTTGCCTTTCATATTAAAAAAAAGAGAGAGAGAGAAAAATCTCAGAAAAGTATCTCTATTAAATGGCACGTTGCTTTCTAGCTTTGATTGTGTTCCTCCGTGCTGGTGCCTCAACTCTTGAGCTAGACCAAGCTCTTAGAAAGTGTGATACAGCTCAGTGTCACCTTTGAATACATACACACACACACACACACACACACACACACACAATACATACACATTCACAGGAAAAGGACGTGTGAAGTGGAGGAGAGTGTGTTTTGGGACAGCATAGAACCTCCTCCTGGTTCAACCAGAAAGCTTTCCTGCCATGTCTATTCGTTCATATTTCAAAGTAAGATGTCATTTGAGAAAAACAGTAACTGCCGGAAACCTCTAAAAACCTCTGAAATAGACTATTAGCCTGAGTAACAAAGAGGGGTTAACCAACTGTTACCTTATTCCAGTCAAAACTAGGTTTACTCTATGACAGCAAATTACCAAGTCAAGTTGTGCAAGGAAAGTATAAGAATATGCAAACTCTTTATTCCTTCCAAAATCTTTATTGAAAGCATATTATGTGCAAGGAGGTACTGTTCGGTACCAAAAGTTTCCTGAAAACCTTACAATGCAGCAATGCAGAGCCTAAAAACAGCTGTGTTCAAGGTTAAAATAGCATCATGTCCTACTGCACCCTTAGCAATGGCTCAGGCAAGCAGTGTTGGTATTTTCTTGCGTCTTGTGCTGCTCTGTGCATTAACTTGGCCTTCCTTTCAGCCCCACCCCATCTCCTTTGAAACCATTGTCTGCTTGACATGAAAAATGTACTTCAGAAAGCCTAATGGCTAATTACATCAAAGGGAAGAGGGTCCAAACCTCAAACAAGGAATGATGAACTGCATAAGCTTTCATGGAAGTTATCACACCCTCAAAACTACTCCTCTTCTTTAATAAAAATGTTTCCAGTAATTTATTTTCTGACAAAGTTCGTGTTCTCTGCCCAGGAATGACTCTGTTTTGTTCACTTCAGGGTTGTAGCCTGTCTGGGCTGGCCCTGGCCACGGGCAAAGTAGGCAGCCACTGACATAATATGGTTTATGCAAATGCAGCACAGTGAGGGGACAGACACCAAGCCCACGGAGGAGCAAACCCCGCGTGCTTCAGTGCTCACGCCCAAAGTGGCCTCGGTGGCATCCCATGGTTCTCAGCAGAAAACCATGATGTAGAAGGCTGTTTTTATGGTCGAATACAAGAAAAGTGTTGGGTTAGACAAAAGCAGCAGTTTTAATTATCAGCAGAGTATTTAATACTCTTGTTTTCTCAAAACAAGCACTAAGGAAAGGTTATTTATGCATGTGTTTTCCTTCTTAAAGCTTGTCGAAGTTAAAGACCACATCTTTAACAGTCGACACTATATGCCGGCACTTAGCGCAATGCCAACATAACAGTCATGTTCTAGGATAAAGTCATAACCGTCTTGTCATGAATAATGTTCTACACCTATATAATGACTTGGCTGTCTTCCTGAGCTGTTTCTCAACTGTGTGCCTCGTAACAATGCCTTAGAGATGCAGGACAAGAATTAACACTTAGATTCCAATGATTGGGAAGCCTGGGGTCAGAGAAGTCTGTGACAACATGACACAGCCATAGCTAAAAATACTTACAAGCTTCTTTGTAAATTTTTCTTTATTTCTTTTATTTATTTATCCTTTTTTTTTTCTGATTCAACTACAGAGACCCAAAGATCATATGTCCCATGGTATGGAAACAATATGAAAGAATTAGGATACATGAATTTGAAAAGATGGAGATGGAAAAAGACATAAGTCAACAATAAAAAATTCTCTATGTTTAAGGTCATGGAAGCTGAGGTACGATAGATGATGAGAGAACGTGAGGTCAGGTGCTTGAGATGAAATGCGGTAAGGCTATTGTGTAATAAAAGATTTTTAAAATTGTAGATATTTATAGGCTGCTGTGCAGATTATCTAAATTTAATGTCAAAGCCTAAATTTAACCCTAAAGTGAGTTAGGGACTTACTTTTAGGACCTTTTTCATACACAAGAAGACACCAACACAGAGAGTTTTGGGTGACTTGGCCATGATGGTACCGGAAAATCATCTTGATACTCCTTTTCACACTTAATTACTCTTAATTTCAAAGGGCAGTGATAAATATAATCTGCTTAGTTCATAACTTCCACCCTGTGAGGGAGGAGGTCAGTAGGCCAACCTCCAGGATACAGATCCAAATCAATGGGTGATCAGCTTTCTATTACAGAAGGAAGACGTATGATAGACCAACTTTACTAAAGGAAAGTTTGTGGCAGTGTGGCTAGCCCCAAAAGAAAGGCATGAGTTTAGAAGTTCTGAGGGAGCATACAGTGGTTTTAAATGGTCTTGTCTCTTTTCTAAGACTTTTTCCAAGGATTCATTAAAACAATTCCAGACACTTGCTTTTTCAATATAAATGTTGTTAAGAAACGGTGTGCCCAGTACACAAAAAAGTCTTAATAATTGCTCGCTGAATATGCATCTTTTAATTGTTGGAATACTCAAGACTCTTAACTTTTCTTGTTTGAAAATATTTCCTTATGTCCAGAAAAAAAAAGACTGTTAATAGCCTCAAGAGTTGTGTGTGTGTGTGTAAATATGCCATTTGTGACAATTGGCAATGTGGAATGGTTACTGACTTGGAGGACTGAGTTGTGAATGATACAGCACAGAGAAAACCTGAAAGAACACATTTTTAAATGCAAGGTCTGAGTGTTGATTGACATACTTTGTACGATAGTAAAATCTGGCAGGTGCATTAACTTGCATCCCTCTGATCTGTACACATCCACACTTGTCTTCTTAGGGTACTTGGTAATAAGCTTCTTTAAAGATCCCTGAGTAAGCACTGAAGATAATATCTGGAGTATGTAGCACTCAGTCCTTTTAGAATGGCTTTTTCCTGCTCCTTTCGTTTTCTTAAGAAAATGTCAGTTTAATCATTTCCTAATGCTTTGATAATGTGTTTCTTTACATAGCTGTAGAACACTCACTTCAGTGTTTTAAAAGCATGAATGTAGATGTAAAAGTGTCAGTTAAATGAGATTACTCTTTCATAATAAAGTAACCAAAGAGAAGTTTGAAGTTTTCTAAACTCACATGACATTTTGCAGTGCAAAATATGAAGTCCAAACCTTCTAGTGTGTCTCTTTTTTGAGAAAATAACGTTTCACATGTTGATAAGTATTAGTAATTATTGGATAATGGGGAACTCATCCTCTGAGGCAATCTGTCATACTCTGAGTTAGCTTCCAGGTGAGTGGGAGCTTAGCAACATGGGATGAGAAAGAGAAGGACTCTGGCACCAGACAGGATAGGAAGATGTCACTGCTCTTGAGTAGCACTGACCTCCGTAGGGCTAGCAGGAGTTTAGAACATTCAGACTAGACTGTGTGGAGGCAGGTGACAATGTAAAGCATCTCACCTCCAAATGTAAGAAGCCAACAGTCAGAAACCCTTGCAATGGAGAGGTGACTTCTGGATTCTGCTCATCTCTCCTTGTATATCCTCCTCATTGGGAGTGAGCATCTCAGCCTGGAGACAGAAGCCAGCTAGTCAGACAACAAGGCAGGATTTGGACCAGCAGCAAAGAGGTGAAGCAAAAGGAGCAAGTTCCTCATATCAAGCCCCCATGTACTAAGCATAGCAGAGAGCAGAATCCCAGAAGAGCAGCGAGGAAGATGCTGGGTCATGGATCAGACCCAGTTCAGGAGGGATGGAAGGTTCAGGGACGGCTAGAGAAAGTGCCAGTTTCCTGATCAAGCAAGTTGAGGTTCAGGGAAGGGTTACAAAAACCTCAATTTTAAATTCAGTTCTAAACTTGACTTGTCGCCTGCAGTGGGACCATATGGCTGGGGTCAGTGACAGCTCAGGGCACTCAGGGCTCACACCAATGCTTTGGATTCAGAGACAGTAACAGGAAAACACATTCTAGCCTCCAACATCTCTTGGGCCAAAATGTTAAAAAAATTTTTCCCAGTGTTTATGGGAGCAATGGGAATAGTACAGGGCAAGCCTGTAGTGGGAAGTACATAGAAATGAGGAAGACAGACACATTTATGTGAGCCCCAAAATGCCCCAGAACAAGGCTTTGCCAGAGAGAGAGAAAGCTGTGTTAACATATATTCCTCCATAGAATTAAATCCATAAGCACAAACATATTAAAATAGTTGTCATAAATATTTTGAGGTATATCAAAGCCATTTCTGATCATTGGAACAGTTCATTCTAATTCTCTTCTTATAATTAACAATATGTCTCCCTGTACCAACAAAATGTAGGAGTGGGCTAGAATTTCAGAAGGAGCAATGAATGGAAACACTCTTCTAACTGACCTTTGGAACCTGAGTGAATCGAGTATGCAGACCTTCGCAAGGACCCCTTAAGAGTCCCTGTTGCTAGAAGATACCATACTCACAATTAAGAATTTCTACCTCCAAAACTTAAACAGCCAAATGAGCACTAATTTCCCTTCATTATTTTTGTCCCCATTTCAAAGAGAAGACTGTATGTCCAATATTTCCACGGTATAGATTGCAATTGGCCATTTCCTAGAGAATGATGTTTTCCCTTACTTTCTTTTTCAATTGGCTTTCTAAAAGATGTGAGCTTGCATTCAAATGCAGAGGCTGGTGACCGTGATGAGTGACCCCTTATTTCCGTTCTCCTTTCTGGGCTAGATATTCTCTCTCTTTTCAGATCCTTTCTTCCCCATCCTCTCCCCTCCTCTGCACCACAGGACCAAGACATCTGTAGACCACTTTGACAGACAACCTTCAAGATAGTTATGCACTGGGAGGCCCTTGTAGGAGACCAGGCATGACACTAAGCAGAAGTTAGGTTTTGCCTGGTCTGGCCCCTGCCCTGTGGGGCTGTGGCTGCCAGAGGCCGCCATGCTATAGGGAAGACCCAGCTCCAGCCAAGTCCCAGAGCTTGCTTGGTTCTTCTTGCACTCTCCTCCTGCTTCTTCGCTCCCAGAAGTGGAAGGATCTTCCAGTTGGTCATTGCTAAGTGGTGTTTTCTCAGCCACTTAGCTCCCCTTGATCCTACTCACGCCTTTGAAAATGGTCGCTTCACTAAATCCTTTTCAACCATCTTCTGAGTGTACCATATGCTTGCTATTGGGATCCTGAAAGAAGCAGTCTCTTCTACTTATTTCATGGTTTCTCAGCCCCTGTAGGACAGCTGACAAGGCAACTCACAGAGAGAGGGTGCCACTCTTTCCCATTGGGCTAACAGGCTCAGGAGGCAGCCAGCCACACTCAGGGTTAAAATGGAACCTGCGGATTATCTGAGGGCTTCAGTTATCCTCCTTACCCTCATTCTACCTTGCTCAGAGTTGCGAATTGACTATGTCAAGGCGAAATTGTCACACATCACAGAGGCTGTTCGGCAGTCTATCTGCTCATTAGGAGTTTTCTACTGTCTCCCACTGTTCTTCCACTTCTCACAATGCTTTTGATGTGGGTTTAATTCTAAGTTCTGACAGGGAGAGGGTCCCTCATCTGTGGTTCCCAAATCAATCTACACATGACTGTCAAAAAAGCAACTATTTCTCCCCAGGCTTAAAATGCCAGCTCTAGAAAAGGTCAAGGACTCTGCCTGGGAGCATCTACAACATTCAAGCATATATTTGAGGTCTTCATTTTTATCTCAAATTTTCCTCCAATCTAACGTTAACATGGATATCAGATTTTCATGGTCCAACCTGTGCTTAGGACGTTCTAAACACAGATAGTAATAATTCAATCCCTGTTTTCTTTCTAAGACCACAAGTGTACCTGTGCTATAGAAATTCAGTTAGGCCAAATTTAAACCCAAGAAATGTAACGAGCTGTTGGCCTTAATGAAAGTCACTTTTCTTATCAATATATGTAACTCTTAGAGTTATTTCATATCTCCATTCTCAATAGTCTGTGGTTTAAGGAAACAGATGAAGAAATAAAATCTTTATCAAGCGATTCAAAAGCAAGTTTTTCCTCATTTTCAGGATAATTATCCTGAAAATAAAATGTTTCACATGTAGCATAATTTTGCTTTATTTTTTAAAAACTTTTGGCTAAAAATAATGCAAATAATGTTTTTCATGAATATCCTCTTTCAAGTAATAAAAATCTGAATCTTTACTTGCTTTAAGAATTGGCACAGTGGCACACAACTGTAAGAGACTGAGGCAGGAGGATCAAAAGGTCAAAGGCAGTCTCAACAATTTAGTGAAGCCCAAAGCAACTTAGTAAGATCCTGTCTCAAAATAAAATATAATAAGGGCTGGAGATGTGGCTTAGTGGTTAAGTTCACCTGAGTTCAATCCCTGTTACAAAAAAAAAAAATGGGAATCTCCTCAAAATTTAGATTTTCTTTAAAAACAAATTGTTGTAGATACTAGAACCATCACTAATTAATTTGACGTAATAAAACTTCTGTAAAAGTGGGTAACTATCTTTCATGATTTGAAGCAGCTTAGTAACTTGTCAAAATTGTGTTTTGAGAATTCACTAGATCTGCAGTTTTGGTTGTCATGCTATGTGCAATTCATAATTCATTTTCTTCCTCTCTTTTCCTTTTAAATGAATACGTTTGGGAATAAAGCATGTTGTGTTCCTACTTGGCCCTATTGTGATCTGAAATTGCATAGGACCAGCTTTGAAAGTGTGGGCTTTCAGAGTCACCAAACTAGTCATGCCACTAGAGATGTGCTATTTAATACTCACTTTGCAGGGTAACCCAAGGTTCCTATGAAGAGAAGTACATTCATGTCTACAGTTTATCACTTGTGTGTAAAATGTACTCACATGTTCTAAGCAAAAGATAGCTTCTGTCTCTCTTGTGACTGTGACTACTTTTTTTTTATTAGAAGAATATAGAAATACGGTTGAGGGGGAAACATTATCAAAACATTAGCAATCAATGGATATAAACTTTGTTATCGAGGGGAAAAACTAGATCATGGATAACCACCTTGGATTTTACCTATTGCAGTTTCCCCCAGAAGAACTCATGCATTAAATGGGTAGTTCGTGGAGGATGAACTACTTCCAAGCAGGCGGATGAGCTTAAATTACAATTCTAGATGATGAAATTTTCACTTCAAGTATGAGGTAGGGAAAAGAACACGCACAATTGTTTCAATGAAAAGACAAATGATTTAAATATTTTGTGGAAAAGATTTACAAAGAAGCAGCTACAGCCTAGTATAGGGAAGTCACCAGAGAACTGTATCATAGCTCCAGCTTTGTCAATATACAGTCTTCTAACCTTAAGCAAATAAAATGACATGAACATAAAGATTGGGGGCTCAGTTTCCTTGCCTGTTAAGAGAAGTTGGACTTAAATGAGCTCTGGATTCACATGAACGTTTTAATACTATAGTACAAGGACTGATGTACACAGCGTAGCAATTAAACGCATGGGCTTCAGGGCTCTGCAAGTTTAAATACTCCCTCTTTCACTTGCTCTATGTGAACCTGTACAAATTACTGAACTTTCCAAGTCCATGTTCCTCATTAATAACAGGGAAATTTAGTGGTATGCTTACTTACAGAGACCGAGGAGAAGATTATGTGCATCTCTTCCTCACTTTCACTTCCAGTTACATCATTACCCTGGTACCTTTTGCTACC
Source organism: Aplodontia rufa (assembly GCA_004027875.1). NCBI lineage: Eukaryota > Metazoa > Chordata > Mammalia > Rodentia > Aplodontiidae > Aplodontia > Aplodontia rufa. The sequence goes on from PVKS010006351.1 coordinate 51,489, forward strand.
AATGGAGATTCATTAATTGCAATAATTGTACCCCTCTGGTAGGGGATATTGACAGTGGAAAGTGAGGGGTGCTATGCTTGTGTGTGGATGGGATATATGAGAGCTATCTAAACTTTCCACTCTATATTACTTTGATCCTAAACTTTTTCTTAAAAAATTGACTATTAAAAGGCAATTTCAGGGGCTGGAGTGGTGATTCAGCAGTTGGAGCTCTTGCCTGGCATGCGTGAGGACCCAGGATCAACCAGCACCGCAGACACAACTAAGTGTTGGAGAAACAAAGGCCAGATGAAAAAATAAATAAAAATTAATTCTTTCTCTCTCTCTCTCTCACTCCCTCTCTCTCTTTAAAAAAAGAAAGAAAGAAAAGAAAATTCATACCTGAATGGATGAGTGAATGAGTGAAGGAATGACAAGATTTCTCATTCTAGTGGTTCCCATTGCACTTCAGGTAAATCTAAACTCTTTTCCAGACCTGAAGGAACTTATATGATCAGGCTCTTGCCAACCTTTCCCTCCTCCTACCCACTAAACTCCAAAGATTTTAGCCTTGATTGTCCTCAATATATCAATCTCAGCTTTGGGACTTATGCATTTTCTTACTTAAAATTCTGCAGAATGCAATATGGCTCCTTCTGCCAACTTTTAGGCTATGTCTCAAACATCAACTCCTCTGAGAGGTCATCCATAATCATCATATCAAAAGTAGCCCCCACTATCCAGTTTAAACTGGCTCCCTCCCACCTGTTTTGCTTCATTCATAGCACTTAACCATATGAAATCATCTCAACTTTGTTTTCCTTTCTCTTCCTACTGTCTTACTGACTAAATGGAAAAATCCCAGGAAAGCAGGGATTTTTTAATTCTTTTGGATTCTTTCCACATTTTATTTCTTCTCTAACTTCCCCCCATAAAATTTAAATCCTCACAGAGTCTATATTTATCTTTAACATGGTTTATTAAGTTTTAACAAAAAGATCTTTCTTGTTAAAGGCTTTTTACTACCTAAGGTATTTTCATAAACCAACTTTCTATCAAGTAATGAAACCTCATAACAGACATGTATCACCTTTAAAACATTTTTAGCATTAAATTTTTACAAATGCTTAAAACTCATTTTTACATAAAGCAGTATAATCAAAGAATAGAATATTTGGTTTCATTTTAATGAGTAGTTGTGCTCCTGGAAATATAACTTTTGATTAATAGACTCTGAAGTACAAATAGTATAGTTATCAACTTGTTTTATTAATTAAGTAGTTTGGAAAGACAGCTAATTTCTCCCTAGTGTGGATTAAACACTAAGGTATGAAAATGAGCCAGTCTCTGAGCCTCCAGTCAGAAAGAGATTTCCATGCCCAATTCTTCTTCATATATAAAATTGTACATTTTTCTTCCTTCTTTCTGCCATTTTGTATTTGTTTAAGTCCATATCCTCATGGAAGTTTCCAGAAAATCAAGGCACAACTGGATACAGAAACTTTTTCAAAGTCGCGTGACTCCCCCTCTTTCTTTACCCCTCTTTGAGATAAACATATAATCTCTTAGGAACGTGCTTTCTTTATATGTAGAATTGGAAAATTATTATTCTTCCTTTCAATTCAGGAACATTGGAAACAATAGTACAATAACAACTTATAGAAAAGCAAAAATTAACAGTAAGATAATAGAAAAAGCTGAGACAGTCTTCCCTTTCTAGAATAAGTTTCCTGGGAGCTTCTCTTTAATTGTAACAATCCCCTGATCCTATTGCTAGTTTTCTCTATTTCTTTATTGCTAATAATCTTTCAAAACAGTTGTTGACTTACTCATCTACCCAATTGTTGCCCAATTCTGCAGCATTTACCATGAATGAAAATTGTTAGATTTAAGTTGTCACCAAAAAAATAAAAGTCCTAACCATAAATAGGTAAACCAGAATAAAGAGCTGAAAATTTTCACTTAAACAGACCTTTAGGTAAACATTCCCATATTACTTCAGTCCTTGAATAGGCTAAGTTCAGCTGTAATGAAATGCAAATAACTATGTTAATGCAAATGTTAAGGCTACAAATTCAAACATAAAAAAGTCAAGAAATGCAAAAGTTAAGGTTCTCCTAGAAACATTAACTCACTCAAATTGTACATATAGAATATTTCCAATTACACAGAAGACAGCAAAATGTGATCCCTTAATGTACTATATGTGCAATGCGGGTAAGTTAATGCTGTGATGAGGACGTTAAATTTTATAACCCCTGACTTTGTTTTAAAAGTTACTGCCTGAATACTGCATTATTCCCAACCGCATAATGCTATTTTCTTAAAATAGAAAGAAAACAGAAGAGGAAAAAATATCATTAATTTTCCATCAAAGTAAGATTCCAAATTTATACTATATGTTGGTCAATGAGTGAGACGAAGATATGTTTGCAGACATTCTGAAATTATTTGCAGCTGAAAATATCTCTATTTTTCATAAATTAACTGAATAGTATATTGAGATAGTCTAGGTTACACATTTATAGAAATAATAAATGTGTAAAGTTGTATTTGTTTTTATTTATGTATAAATGTAAAATGTACAAATAACAAAATTTCAATTTAGAAAGGAAGACTTCTTATAGCACACAGGTTTAGAGGACAAATACATCAAATGATTTAAAAAATAGAATTCCCTGATATTTCTTTCCTTGATCTGGAACCAAGTCTTTCTTGGTATAATTTTCTCCAGAGCCATTCCTCTTTCCAGTTTTAAAGAAAAGCATAGTATTTTGCTTATATATTTCTGAAAATTGAAAAAAAAGTCATGACTTATTTTAAAATTTAGTTAGCATTTCTGTTATAAATATTGATGCAACAAAATGTTTCATTAATTACACGAGGTTGAAGTGGATAAATCTGTCTTAATTAAATTGTGATGTTGCAGAAACTAGAGGAATGGAGGAAGAGCAATAAACGTGCAAATCAGGAAAATCTGCAGTCGTGTTGTTAGGAGCAATCATCTCTGAAGACAGGAGTCCTGCACTTCATGCAGGGTCTCCTGGTATCATCTTTGTCATTAGTGAATAAGACACCACATGATCCCCATCCCATGCAGGGATGAAGACTTTAAACCAGGGGAGAAAAAAGGAGCAGGCAAGAAGGAACAAAGCCCCAGATGCACCTGCATGGCACCTACAGCATACAATGTTCTAGATTAATTCCTCATTTCCAGTTCTCTATTAGAACACCCTGGATTACTCCAATTTTCAACAGTGTCCGCACATCCATTAGCAGCTTCTCTTTAAAATTTTGTCAAGCTTTTGAACTACCTGTATTAACCTGTATTTTCTTGTCTTCTGACGATAATTATTCAATCAGAGTTCTTTTGTAAAGACCGCAAGATAAATACCTCTGCCGCCTGCAAACTGTAGTGTCATGCTTGAGCAGCCTGATCTTAGACTTTGTGCTACAAATAAATTGGTATGTTCTTAAATAATTACCAGGCAGTTTTTCTGTCCCCTCTCCCAAGGGCTGAAATCCCCAACATTACCTCCAGCATCACAGCAGGGTCCCCTGCCCCACCCATGTCCTGTGGCTTTCCTCTTTGCTGGACTCCTCAGCACAGAGGACCTGCGGCTAGAACAGGGCTGGGAGATGGGAACTGGAGCTCTGCATAATCCACTTGACCTCTGTGCTCTTTGTCTATAAAATCAGTGTCACCCTATGCTAGGACTTACCTCCCAGGCTTTCTAAATTCTATATTTATCAGACACTGTATGCCTGGGAAATCCTAAAATCAGAAATCCCAGTTTTGTATCATTTATTAACATCTCACCTGTTTGTTTATTTCCCCCCTTGGCTTTAAGCCCAAGGCTGTTTTGAATGCTTGTGGCAGTACTTCACATAATATTCACCATAGGATGAAAGAATTAATGCCATATTGTCTGAAATGGTTCAGGGGTTGTTAACAATTTAAAAGGCTTAAATCAATGTCAAAAGTTAAGATTTCACAAAATCAAGGTGAATAAAACATAAATAAAGGAATAAACAAAGAGGCAAAGGGGGAAATCCTTTTCCTCCAGTTTTAGTTGGAAATGCTATTTTTTACAGCTAACTGAAATATTTCAACATTTGAAAAACATCAAAACAGCTAGAATTCATAAGTCTGAGAAGGGGAAAAGAAAGCACCTTGCTAAAGTGAAGTAAGTTCAGCATTTGCAATGTAATTCAAATTGCACTTGTAATTCAGGTCCTGGAATTAACCCACTCAACCAAAGCTTGAAAAGATTTAGATTTACTCAGACTAGCCACAATACAATGCTGCCTTACAATTGCACAACCACCCTGTCTTTTGGTGATACATCCAATACACTCTAAATTATAATTCTAAAACTCAGTTTGTTGTTAAAAAAAAAATCTGTGCATCATATCAGAGTCCGTCTTCTTGCATTTTAAAAGGAGGAGGGAGGACTCACAACCAGTTTTAATCGGGCTAGAATAACACCTGAGCCCTTGCTATAAACACTTTTTAAAAATGATTTTTACCACAATTTTTAACAGTAGAGAGGTGAATTTGGAATAGAATTCTTGTATTTTCAGCCCATTGACTACAATGAAAAGAGTAACTTTCAAGGTATTGTGGTGCTCAGGGTACAATACAGGTCATCGAGCTGCCATTTTATTTTTCCAAGGTTGATCCACCAGGGATTCAGCTCATCAAAGGTGGGAGGATGAATAGGTTGGGGAGATGGATGTGTGGCACTGCGTGTTCAGACTGCCTGCCCATGAAAGTTCTTTGGAGGTTTTCCATGCAAGCAATTTAGGAAAACAGCCATTTTCACCTTGATTTAGTTTGTCAACAGTTCAAAGCAGCCAGCAAAAGTTTTTTTTTACAAAAAAGAAAAACAAATGCCTAACAAGCAGATCTAATTTCCTTTTTTTAATGATGGATGTTTTCTGATTATAATGAACAGCTTTTAGGTAAGTATTACAGTACCTTCTAAACAGTTTTTTTTTTAAAGAGAGAAGGACAGTGAGAGAGAGAGAATCAATTTTTATTGAGTTTTTCACATGTTTTGTTGCTCTGACACTTAGCTGTGTATATGGGTGCTGGGGTTTGAACCCCTGTGCTTGTGCATGCCAGGCAAGCGCCGTAACCACGGAGCCACCGCTCCAGCCCTACAGTATCTTCTAATGAAAAACAATGCATATTTATTTAGTGCTTTCTTTCTATTTAAAACATTTATTAACCAGAAAGACCTTGGTGACATGTAAATTTCATTTTCTATGCCCTGTAGATTAAAATACATCTGTTTCAGTTATCATGAAGGAAAGAAATAATTTTAGTACATCATCTTATTTTTAAAAATTTATGTCAGCATTCAGTCTGACAAGAGAAGGCTAGTGACTTGCACATAATACCAGAAGGAACTTTTTTCCTTCCAGAACTTTATCTGAATTGAGAAGAACCGTGATCCTAAACTATCTGATAGGGGCCAAGTCACTCTAGATGTGGCTGCTAATAGTGAGTTAGTAGAACTCCAGTTGAAGTGTTCTTTGTTAAGCTTGATCTGGGATACCTGTATTTTCATGAAACCATAATTAAAAATGCTGCAGCTCTTCTTCCAGTGGACTTTGTGCTTGTGTTAAGGCAAAATATTTAGGAACTCATTTTCAAATTGTATATTTAAGGAACTCTTTTTCCTTCTAATCATGTGCAGGGTAATTTAAGAGCAAATGATATTTATATAAAATGTCTAGAATAGGTGATTTTAAAGATACAGGAAGTACCTTAGTGGTTACCTAAGGGCTGGGGTGCACAATGATGGGGGACAGAGACAGTGAGTGCTGCTGGGTACAGAGTTTCTTTGGGGGATCATTAAACCACTCCAAAATTGATTGTGATGATATTTACACAACTGTGAATATACTGCAAAACCATTGGATTTTACACTTTCAATAGGTGAAATATATGGTAGATTAATTATATTTTATTAAAATTTTTGTTACCAAAAAAAAAAAAGTTCAGTCCTACCCCGAGGCCTGCTTCTGGAGTTCTTCCCTTAGGAAAAGTTTTCCTGACTAAGGTAGCAGTATATGAAAAAGTGGGAAGGCAAAGAGGCAGGGGAGAGTGTTATTTTCCAAATAAATTTGAATATTTTAACTCCAAAAGTCAAGGAGCAGTTACCTACAGAGAAGCTGGTGAAGTCAGAGAAGATAGGGGAAAGGAATTGCTTGAGTGTTCCTTAATTTAAAGTTGCAGAGGGAAGCAAGCAAAAAAATTAACAATCCTATCAGTTGAAGTTTAATGATAAAGGCACCCGGTTGTAATTAGGTGCTCACTTTATTTTTTTATCTTGTTCTAATTGCATATTTCATATAGGAAAATTTGTAGCTTTGACCTATGTTTATGTTTAGTTATTTTAATAAAGAGTTGTATTCTTCTCTTCAGACTGTTAATAGTCCAATGGGGAAAAAAATCAAATTGTTTCTTTCTTCTTCTTGAGAGACTAACCGATTGAGCACAACCATGGTGGAAGGGGCCTCTTGAGCACCCTCACAGCAGCAAAAGTCCCCACCTAAAAGACATCAAGAGCCTAAAGCACTGTCCCAACATTTGCCCAAGCAAATGCTATTGGGGCCTTTTAAAATCAATGTGAAAAGAAAAACAAAAGCAGATTAAAAAAAAAGAATATTTTGCAATAGCAAAATAAAAATGACTATGACAATATCCCCAAAGAAGTTTCCTGCCCAGGTGGGAGAAGGTCCATTGCACGTAGGTCACATCCATGTCAATGGTGGCAGATGCCTGCATCTGCCTCAGATCATGCGGAACCTAGAGATGTTGCTCAGCACAGAACTACTCGCTCTTCCATGACCCTTCTGAGATTCAGCCTTTCTACCTCCTTTGATCCTTTCTCATGATGTTTCTCAAGGCTGGGAACAATGAAACATAGGGAAAAAGGAATGAACTGTACTGTCGAGATCATCTCATGAGCCAGTCCTACACTAAGTGCTTAAAATGCAGGATGCCTCCGTGGGCAATCAGCCACCCACGCGATGCTGTTCTCATTTGGTACTTGTATCAGGCATCTTCTCATTAATCCTTCAGCAACCCAATAAGATAGGCATAATTATTATCAATTTGAAAGCATAAACGTAGAAAATGAGGCTGGGCTAGACTAAGTAGCTTGTTGAGGATCAGTTATAGCACGAGGCAGGTCCTGGCTGGATGCCCAGAAGTGGTTGATGCCCACGCCCGTGTTCTCAACCACTTCACCCTTCTGCTCATTAACCAGGAAGCCCAGGCTTCATGTTGATGCAAGCAGAGGCAATTGGAAGATAGACGAATCCCCCAAGGGATTGAGAAGCAGAGACTCCAAGAAGTGGCCAGAAGCTCCAAGCCATGGGATGTCTTCAGAGGGAACTCAGAAATTAAGTGACACTCACTGTGTCATTCCTACTTGATGCCATCATCCACACTCATCTCCAAGCTTTCAGGGCTTGGGAAATTGGGATTTCCTTGACTACTATCATTGAAGATTGCATTGTTTCTCCATTTCTGAACCTCCATCTTTTTCTAAGCACATCCTCTGTTTTCAATTAATGTTGTCATGCCATCGATATTTATTGAATACTTACTATGTCCCACACTCACTTCTAGGTACAAGGCTAGAAGTGAATAAAACAGAGACTTGATGTCACAAGTCTTACCTCAGGGTGGATTCTGATCATACACAAACTAGCAAATATACATTTCATCCTCCTACCTGCCCCATCTCACAAATCATTACCTAAACTGTGGTGATGGACCAAGAGCCAATGGAAATATAGAAAAAGATATAGAATCAAATTATAAGTATGTGTGTACCACCTTTATAACTGAGCTGAGAGGATAGTTTCCTAAGCCTGTTCCATGAATCTGTTTTTAAAAGCTAACAAAAGAGCTAATTCTCATGAGTTATCAAACCTCGCTATTCCCATTCATTCACACTGACTCATATAATCACTGCTAGGATGTGGATATGAGGTGCCCCCCAAAAGCACCTGTGGTAATGCAGGAAAGTTTGAGTGAAATGATTAGATCATAAGAGCAGTAACTTAATAAGTGGATTGATCCATTTAATGGATTAATAGTTTGAATGGACTGAGGGTAACTGCAGGCAGGTAGGTCACTGGGGCATGCTTTTGGGGTTTAGATTCTGTCCCTGGCACCTTGCTCGCTCTCTTTCTCTGCTTCCTGGCTACCACGAGGGGAGTAGCACTCCTGCTCCACACCCCTCTGCCATGATGATCTTCCTCACTGGCCCAGAGCAGTGAAGTTGGTCAATCACGGACTGAACCAGGAGCCAATATGAACTATTCCTCCTTTAAATTGTTCTTCAATATTTTGGTCACAAAGGTAAAAAGCTGACTAACAATCACCATCCATGACAGATTCAAGCATATTTAAGACCTCATCTGTTTTTCTTTTTGCCATTGTTGGCTTTTTTGGTTTTAGGTTTTACATTTAAATCAGTTAGCTATTGCTCTGAAATAAAAGACAACTGATCTACTGTATCCCATCATTAAAGTATTTAAATACACTAGTCCTCCAAGAACTGAGAGGTAATGAACAGTTCTGAAGTCCACAAAATTTACTTCTTAAAGAGACAGACATCTCAAGCTTAAGGAGATGGTGTCAATAGTTTGGCAAGTGAGAAAATTTTTATAACTTAATGGTAGACAGGAAATATTTGCATCCAACTCTTTTTCCTACAAAATTGAATACAGAAGTCTATTTATTATAGGGCAGACATGATTTATGTTCTTTGCTATATGATAGTCATAAAAAGAATACTGTTTTCAAAATGCATAGACAAAGATAGATCTAATGATCTATACACATATCTGTTATCAGGAAAGGCTACTGAAGATTGGAAGCACACTTCCTTGAAAACTACATTTGCTAAATTTGAGAGCCTATATGAGTATGACTTGAGAAGTTTTTCATGGCCTCCTTCTCCTTCACCTCACTTTCTCCAAAAGATAAATTTTAATGAGAAACTTCAACTAAGAAAAGATGCTATGAGTTCATTTATATTACACAGCAAAATTGACATTTCAAAAAATAAGAGCATATTTTTGAATGAATAAAGACCTACTCAAGGATCTGAACTTATGTAATAAAAGAAGAAATTCAATGGAATAAGGTTATTAGCGTATTAATAGTTTGGTGAAAGATTAAAAAGTTGCTTTTGAAATTTTACAAATCAATTATTTTCACTTAAAGTTTAAACCAGGCCTTATAGTCAAAATCAAAGTGTTTTCTTTTTTTTATTTTATAGACTGAGATCAAAATCCAACTTCTCATGTTTGGAATCAATTAAGTTACATTTTGAAGGCACAAGAGATATTCTTGCTTTTTTAAATTTAAAGGTGCTTCATTAAATGACACTTTAGGCAGCTTTTCCTATTTTCAATAAGTTACATTTGCTAAAAGCCATAATGAGAAGACATTTGCGATAAGCAGACATGTATCTCAATTGAAGGGGCGCTTCACTGAGCAGATGAGAGAAAAGTTAAAACATCTGGTTCGATGTTGTATGCTTTTGTTTCTAGAAATGGAAATGTCTCTGAACTAAGTTCTTGAAGGATCTTCAGTTAGATAATAACATGATTCATTTTAACCAAATAGGTTAAAAATTCTGCAACTACCCGCCCCCATCCACTACAGGCATTTTGTTTTAGGGACAAAAATAAGGTGCAATTTCACTCCACGGTTTAATTCAACCCAGTCGGCCAACTACTGGTAATGGCCAACAGTTGAGGCTCCTTTGGATCAAGAAGGGTGGGGAGCACTTTGTGCTTCCTCATTTAATCCTCACACACATTCTCACCTTCAGTTTTCAGGTGAAACACTCCCTCTGAAGGACAGCAGATCACCTCCCCATCCCCACCCAACTCCAAGATGCCTCAGTGAAACACTGCAGCAAGGGACACAACGCGGGCCCCCTCTTTCCGGAGGCATCTGCTAACCGTTGACCTAAATTCTCATGTGACCGAAGGAGACAGTGCTGAGTGTCTTTATCGTTGCCTTTTGTCAAAACAGATCAAATATGAATCAACTGTGTATCAAAAAACTCACCACAAATGTTCTTATAATTTATGACGCACAGTTAGAAATTATGAGAGCAAAGCAATCAATGAAAAGGTGAGCTGAAATGTGCATCTTCAAACATCATTGAAAAGAAAGAAAGAGAAAGAAAGAAAAGAAAGAAAGGAAGGAAGAAAGGAAGGGAAGAAGGAGAACAAAGGCTAATAATTTTTAAAGTGGGGGTAATTTTTTAAACACCACAATTATCACAACTTAATTTCTCTTTTTCCTAGCTTTAGGCTAATACAATGCACGGTGGCGATATTTGGGGTTTGTGCTTCAGAAATTTCCATGGACGCATTAGCTTAGAAGGTTTCATTACCCACCCTCATTATTAAGTAGCATTCAATTACTGAGTGTTGTAATGCCAAAGAGCATAAAAGAGAGACAAAATCTCGGTAAGATCTAAGGGTAAAATGGCATTTTTATATTGCTATAAAGATTACTTAACTCTAGTGCAGTACTAATGATCATTTCTGTGACTAAAAACATCCCCTTATGATTAATTATGTAAACTCTCATCATTTCAAGCCCAATAAAGACTTTAAAACATTTTTCATGCATCTTGTAGTCCCAGTATTTTTTTTTTCCATTAACCCATAGAAGAATCAACTCGAAGGATTAAAGTGGCTATTTTCCATTACAAGTACTTAGACATACATGTACAACTCAGATAAATACATGTTGGGGGAGAGAAACATTTTATATTCTTTATAAATGTTGACTTACATTCCTCATATTCCTGTAAAAGGCATGTAGTCTCACATCAGAAGGAATATCTCAATAGTCAATATCTCCAAATTGGATATATTTGAAAATTAGAATGCACAAAAAAAAAATCACCCTAAATGTTTATTGCAGTTTTGCTTGTAGCATCAATAAAATGTGGAGGGGCTGGCTGCGGTTCAAAAGTAAGGGATCATTTATAATGGAATACAATGCAGTCATTAAATGTGAAGCTATATATAAATGCTTGGTAATATAGAAAGATATGATAATCATTTCATGAAAATAAAAGTCATAAGGCAATATTATAAAATAACCACTACTCACAAATTACATAAATATGTACACTCACACACACACACACATCTTTGGCTAAAGGATATATAAAAAGGCACAACAGTTGATATCTAGGGAGTGGGATCACAAACGAGTGTTAGTTGTTTTCCCCTGGAAATATGTTTCCTAGAATTTTTCTCTAATGAACATGGTTTACTTTTGCTTAAGATAAAGCAATGTGAGGAAAAACATACAAATGAAAATATCCTCTCTTGCTGAAAGTGATCGAAGTCTGAAATTGGAGACATTTCTTGGAACACATTCCATACTTAGAAAAACTGGTTCAAAGTTAGACCCAAGTGACAAGCCCGCCGTGTTAGCCACTGCTAGACCCTGGAACTCTTTCTCCAGCAGGGTGAGTGGAGGGGACAGAAAGCTATCAGTGCACACTCTGAGGCAGAACTGCAGGCAGGGACCTCCCTGGTGGCCCTGAGGGTGGGAAGTGTGGCAAAGACAAGTAAAGGCGAAGGGAACAAAGCCTTTGTCGTTCTTCATTAAGAGGTTGAAAAGCACAACTCAGAATGGAAAAGCCAGAGAAAGGCAGCCCCCACCTGAGAGTTCAGGTCAGGCAGGTCCCGATGTGTCCAGTTTGAATATAGGGTACTTAAAACTACAGTGTGCCCTGCATGGGTCACCAGAGACATTTCCTCTAGCAGTTTCCTTTTCTTTTTCTTCATTCCTTCAACTCCAGTTGGGCCCTCCTGGAAGGACAAGAGTCCCTATCTATGTGGAACAGGACTTCAGCTTTCAAAAGTGGAGTTCTGGGCACCTTCTAAACAGAGACTGGCAATAATCCCAAATTGCATGTTTTATTTTGTGGGCTTTATTTATGTTTCATACGAAATGAGCTGAGACACTCAAAACTCATTTCAGATAGCAGCCAAAGCTAAATGGCCACAATGTCCCTAGGTGGAAGGTCAGCGCTTTACGGGCAAAACTGTCCAACTCCTGGGTCTGCTTGAAAACGTACACATGAAGACAAGCTGCTTCAGTTATGGCTTCAAGCAAACCCCGGATTTTATTCCTGAATGGTGCGAAGCCTCGACCAATAAAGAGGAAAGGCAAAGATTTTTACCTCAGATTTCAAGATTTTTCTATAAGGTCACATTGTGATTAAATAGGAAAAAAATCACTTTAGAATTTCATTTGGAATGAAGGACAAAAAGCCTTAGTTTTGTTGCTACTGTTTGATAAAGAGATTGAAACTGCTTATTCTGTGGAAATAAAACAGTTGGGTTCACTTATTGGCTGTCACAGAGCAATTTCTAGAGGATTTCCTCTTTTAATCAGTTATAAGGAATAATGACAGTCTCCGCAACTTGCCACACCCTGTGGGGGCAATGTGAATAAACAGTAGTAACTTCTGCCAGAAATAAACCAGATTAATAGCTTGCCGCCTGCATGTTGGGGCATTTCCACCTCCCTGAGACCCCAGATGAAAAATTAATTAAGCTAATACATTTAAAACTAAACCCATTTTACTCCAAATTATCATCCCCCAAAAGTTCAGCTAAAAACATGAAATGCCAAAATTGTAAACTTGCATTATATGTGTATTCAGACCCTGGTAAAAAACAGATTCAAATAAAGAAAACATGAGCTAAAGAAAGCCGGCAAGTGATGATTGACTCAAGTTCCCCATCTAGTGGCAATATGCTGAATAGCAGACAGTTTGCATTTCTGGGTAGGTCTGTGACTCAAATGAATTAGGCGTTTGTTAGTTCATCGTGCAAATTTGAAATGCCTCCTGTTATGACGCCCTTGCAAAAAGTATTTGAAGGTTCATACCTACCAAGAGACACCTAGAAAACAAAAAACAAACAAAAATACTTTCTGCGGAACCATTTAACCCCCTTACACAGTCTTACCACTAAGTCTAGTTCCTCTGTTTTTTCAGAGTCCTCTTCTGGTTTCACCATTTATTGCCTAACTTGTATGGCCCTTGATCAAAGAGGGTTGGAGCTCTTGATACGAGTTTCACTTATTCAAATAAAACTGCACAGTGTAAGTCACGTGAAGCAGTCAGACCTAAGCAGAGCCAGCTGTCTCCAGACAGACCCAAATGCACCTACTACGTGAGTCCCTTTATATGAAATTTGACAACAGACAAATCCAGTTGGCAGTGATGTTAAGTCAAAATAGTATCCTCTGGCAGAAGCGGAAATGGGATAAGTATCAATCAGAAAGAGGCATGAGAAAATATTCTGAAATGCCAGAATGTTCTCTGTATTTGAGTGTTGGTTATACATTTATGATCAGGGCCCTTTAAATCTGTTATAACTTTATGGTATGCAGGATATACTTACTTCATAATAAGTTTTTTAGATGAGGATTCTCCACAGTCCTCTTGTTTTTCCACAATCTTGAGAGAGATGCACAGGATATTCTTTTTGTAGATTAGTAAGAGCCAAGTACCATAGAGATTTGTTATGATGCCTCAGGAATTTAGACAGGAAATTGAATATCTATTAGTTCTAAACACCATTAGGATTTGGGGTCTTGTCATTTCTATGATTTGACTGAAAATTAGCCCAAATTTTAAGGGAACAAAGGGAACTGTACTGATATCATTTCATAGGAAGGACCCATTATTCTCTGAGAAGGGACCAGAGTATCTTCCAACTGTCACTGTCTGGGAGGTAAAGAGTGAAATAAAGGCACATAGAAAATTGAACAGGTGACTACATCACCACAAGCAAACCTTGTCCTGTCCCTATTTACAATGTATGCTTCTGTGATCAGTGGCACATGGAACCTTTGAACTGGAATTTTGTCAACTCCTACTCTATCTCCATGTTTTCAAGAGGAGGACCCAGGAGACTGTGTTCAATCCAAAGATGAATGGTCAAACATAGCACTAGACCTCCACCCACACTTTCTGACCTCTAGTTTTCTACAATTCCAGGACCCTAAAAGCTCACTAAAGCTCTGTAGGTAGAACACAATCTAAGACCTTCAAAAGTCCTCTCCAACTACTTTCAAAGATAGTATGTCCCAAAGTTCCTCCACCGTTTTTCTTCCAAATCTTTGCTTATGTCTTGCCTTCCTTCCATTCTCCATTCTTTTGGTCTTCCTTTATTTCCTCTTGTTTTTTCATTCCCTCTCCCTTGCCTTTTTTCTCTTTCTCTATTTGTAAGTATAAGTAAGTAAGTATACTTACTTGCAACCAACGTTTTCTCCTTGGTTTGTTTCTCAACAGTTAGCGAGGGGTAAATAATCCAAATCACTGCTTTTCAGTTTTACCCCTAAGTCAAGGCTCAAAGATGTAGTAGGCCCTGCTCTCCCTCCTTCTTGAGAATAAAAAGGTGCCACACAAGCAACCCTAAATCAGTGATCAGTGTTCCACTTGCAACAGTTTTCCCTGAGCATTGCAAAAACAGCTTCACCGTTCACTACTAGGAAGAAGAGAAGAAAAGGATCCCAGAACATTCTTCCTTTATTTGACTTTAGCCTCCCTGAAGTTCCGCTCATGACCGGGTGCTTAGAATTGACCCTACAACCACTTCAGATTCTAAGCCCATTTGAAAAAATGTTATCTAAATTCAAGATGGACGCTTTCCCTCCACAGCTTTCCTGCACCCACATCAATCCACACAGCCTTCTTTCTCACCTTCTGCATTCTCAATGTGTGTTAGATTGATGTCACCAAAACTTATTCATTGTGATGTTGATTCCTGATCTCAAAGCACTCAGGATTTGGCTGAATCCACAGGCTGCTAAAGACAGAATCACAGTATCCTTCATGAATAAAACAAACTCTATTGAATTCTTACCTTTGGCAAAAATTGGGTTTTAATTGTCCCAGGAGTTCAGAGAAGGAGAACACTCAGTGGAGGGAAGAGAAATCTCAGCCTGCAGAGAGGGCAAAGAATCTCA
This sequence comes from Aplodontia rufa, assembly GCA_004027875.1. Classification (NCBI taxonomy): domain Eukaryota; kingdom Metazoa; phylum Chordata; class Mammalia; order Rodentia; family Aplodontiidae; genus Aplodontia; species Aplodontia rufa. The sequence continues at coordinate 66,526 of PVKS010006351.1, forward strand.
CCTCATGGAACACCCTGTAGTGCTTAAATATAATTAGAACTCATTCTAAAAGTTTTTCAGATAATTCATTAAAGTGAAAAAGACAAGGTAAAAATTAGCTTTAATCATTTTAATGTCACTACTGCATCCCCCAAACACCTACCTTTAGCATTTTGGTATATGACCTTCAGACTTTTATCTATGCATGTTTTTAATTCATTAATACCAAATATGCCATGTCTCAACTGCTTTCATTACTTCACAACATATCTTAAACACCATATTATGCTAATAAATATGAATCTACATAATCATTGCAATGTCTACATAATGGCTCTCATTTGCATATAGATTGCTGATTGGTATACAGATAGCCCATAATTTATTCGCTTTACTGTTTATTACTGTGTTTGCAGTTTCCAGTTTTTCACCACTGTAAACAAAGCTGGGATCAACTTCCTTGCACATACATATTTTCATGCTTGTCTGATTATTCTTTTGGGACAAATTCCTAGAATTGTAGACTCAAAGAGAAACAAATTGCATTTTGATTCTTGGAACCAAATTGCCCTTCAGGAAGGTTTGAACAATTTACGATCCCTCCATCTTTCCTCACCAACACTGGGTATTATCTTTCTTGTCTCTGCCAATCATCATCAAATGTTAGCTGCTGCTTTCATTCATATTTGTTGGACTTCTGGATGTTTTCAATTTGTATACTCAACTGCCAACCTTTCTACCTGATGCACCTTTATAAAATGCATCTCTAACCATCCTAACCATGACCTTTTCTCCCCTGATACTGGGTGGAATGTCACCATGCAAAGCTCCACTTGACTGCAAAACTAATAAAGTTGCCTCTAAAATATACAACCCCATTTGTCCCTGCAATCGTGCCACTTCTCCCAAGCTTGTCTCTTCTCAGTTACTTCCTTGTGGAAGTGACTGTCCAATACCCCTCTTGTGCAAGAAGTTGCCCAAGGCTTTGAGAGGCTCAAGAACAGGTTTCTCATGTTGGAGAATGATTTCTAATCTGAAAAGGGATGAAATCGCAGCTGGACCATCATGGGGCCTGGAGTGCCGTCCTTCACCTCAGCAGCACCTCACACACTCAGAGGTATTAGTTTACACTGAAGTTTCTATGACTTTCTGCCCCCTCTCATCAGGGCTACATTAAGATGGGGCCAAGGACCTCCTGCTGTATTTCGGGTGAGAGTCAGGGGCACATGGGGTCTCACTGTCTGTCACCTACATGGCATTTATTTGATTTCTTTCTTCCCACCTAAACTTTGCCCATTGGTGCTCAAAGCTGTGTCCTCCATGTTCCCAAATACAAGGCCCCTTGAATCCAGTGTCTCTCTGGATATCCTGTCCAGGCTGCTCTGGAGAGAATTTCATCTACCTCACTCCTACAGAGACTCGGGCACTTCTGTGGGCCCCTTTTAGGCACAGGGTATCCTTATATTGAACCATGCGACGTGAAAGACAGGGACCTCCATTTGCCACTTCTGCAGGCTCTACCCTGCAGGTCTGAGGCACAGGTCATCTATTTTCCACTCCCCAAACTACTAGGAATTTCTTTCATCTCCAGACCTGACTCTTGGGAGCTGGCTCCTTAGGGATACACCTACCTAAAACTTCACCCCTCTGATTCTCTGTTGCTCTCCTCCCCACTCAGCTCCTAGGAACTTTATTTTCAGTTTTGGAATCTACTTATCATGCAATTTAAATATTTTGTCTCCTTCCAGGGCTAGGCCATTGAAATAAAAGCCAAGTAACGACTTCTGACATCTGGCCAGGGGTCTAGCAGCTAAAGTTGGCGGCGGGGAGGGGGTGGGTTGTTTGGGGAAATGGGTTACAGGAAACAGGTGTGAGCATTTGTTCTTCCATTGGTAGAAAGAGGGCAACCCAGACATGAGAAACAACACAGAAAAGAGGGAGAATTTTCTGGAATCAAAAGTCTGGCTGTAATTGAACAGAGGTCTTCACAGAGATCTAATCTGTATACACTGAGCCACAACTTGCAGAACACTGCCAAATAATATGATGAGAGGGGGCAAACGGTGTTATCTCAGAATGACTTACTAACATACAAAGTCCATTTAGGGTGCTGGAGCGGTGGCTCAGTGGTTACAGTGCTTGCCCAGCATGCGTGAGCATACAGGTTCAAACCCCAGCACCCACATACACAACTAAGTGTCAGAGCAAGGAAAGCCACGTGAAAAACTCAATAAAAATTGATTCTCTCTGTCTCTCTCTCACACACACTGTCCTTCTCTCTTTTAAAAAAAAAAATCCATTTCACTTGATCACAAGGTGTTTTATTTTTTACCGAGTAATGGAAAGGAAATGGGCTTCAAACCCAGACAATCCTGGGTTCCATTGTATCCTCTGCTGCTTTTTATCCGTGATGTTGGGCTGTTTACTCACTAGCATAATGGGAATAATAACAACTTTTGTAAATTGATGTTTGTGAGTTATATGTGAGAACATGTGTCTATAAAGCAGCTAGAGTTTAGAAGGTATTCTGTTCACCCCTTTTTGGTTTTTAGCCTTAACTCTCAATGACTTCATAATATGCCTCAACCGTCTCCAAAGTAATCTACTGCTACTCTTCCTTGGCATCCTATAAAAACATTCAGGAGCACGCAGGAATTGCATGCATAGATTACATGGTGGATCACATGTGTTTCACATCTTTTATAAAAAACTCTGTTACCCTTTTTATATTCAGTAGGATTTATAGGAAGTATTGATTACAATGCTTTGCTAACTGGAATTAATGCTCAAATTCATAAAACAAAGGTTCTGCAGTATTACTTACTCTAGGAACAACTCAAGCATCCCCTTCTCACAATTCTGTGCTCCCTCCCTTCTGGTCACCACTCAGGAAGAGACCCAAGGAGGTCATAATGAAGGGCACCAGAGGACAGCAGTGACAGGGAGCAGAACATGGCTTTTGTGAGGTTGAGCTAAGAGCTGAAGTCCTGGCTCCAATGTGGACAGGCCTCTCAGGTGTGGCTGTATGCAGAAAGCAGCCTCTGTGAGGCTGGAGGGCACGAAAGACTTAAGGAAGCTGCTATCTCTCAGTGTGGCCCCTCGCTGGATGGACCAAAGATGGAGTGAATCATCTGTGCTCCAGGACAAAAACTCAGCTCAGGCAGAGCTGCCTGTAGTCAACTTTTCCTTCAAAGTCCCTCTTTACTGCAGGATGAGAATGAAAACAAGAATTGAAATTTGTTACGATTTAGATGTGAGGTGTCCCCCAAAAGCTCATGTGTAAGACAATGTAGGAAAGTTTAGAGGTGAACCGGTTCTGCTATGAGAGCATTAATCTAATCAGTGCGTTGATTCATTTGAATGGACTAACTGGGACTTGGCTTGGCTGTAGGGTGTGGCTGGAGGAGATGGGTTACTGGGGGAGTGGCTTTGACATTTACATTTTTCCCCTGGTGAACAGAGTCTCTGCTTCCTGGTTACTTTCTTGATTGTCATGTCCTGAGCTCCACTGTGCCCTCTGCCCTGATGTTCTCCTGCCTCATCTCTGGCCCAGGGCAATGGAGTCAACCATGTGTGAACTGAGACCTCTGAAACCACAGGTACCTAATAAACTTTTCCTCTTCTAAAATTGTTCATCAGGTCTTTTGCAACAAAAATAACTGACTAAAATAAGGGTCTGGATCCGGAAATAGAGTTCTGTATCTAGTACAATCCATTTAGGTCTTATTAGGCAGATAATAACAATAATTAATAACAACACCACCAAAGCAGCAATAGCCACAGTAACAGTAGTTAATATATTCCATGAAGATTTTGTCCCAGGAAGTCATCCCTTGGTATCATTGGAATTGGCTCCAAAGGCCCCCTGAAGATATTAAAATTATCTAATGCTCAAATGCCTCATTTACAAAAATGGTGTAGTATTTGTATATAACCTACATGCATCCTCCCATATTATTTAAATCATATCTAGATTACTTAGGACACTTAATACAATGAAAATGTTATCCAAATAATTGTTATACTATATTGTTTAGGTAATAATGACATGAAAAATATCTATGTATTCAACACGGATGTGTGTTTTGTTGTTTTTTGTTTTTTGTTTTGGTTTGTTTTTGTTTTTGTTTTTTGGGTTTTTGTTTGTGTTTTTTTTTTGCATTTTCAATCTACAGTTGATTGATTCTGCACAAGGAGAACAGTGGATACAGAAGGTAGACTGTCTGGGGCTAAGTGTTTTGCAATCATTTTTTCATTTGATCTCCCCACAACCTTATGAGGGAAATGCTGTCACTCTGTATTTCCTAGAGAGGGGGAATCTGAAGCTCAGTGAGTTTACATAAATTACCTGAGTTTACCAAGCTAAGAGATGATGAAGCCTGAATTCACAGATGGACAGTGCGAGCCACTATAGATGCATGTAGCCCAACCCAGCTCACCAGAACCAGAGATGCAGGTCCAAGGCTCTTCAACAATTCCCTCCTCCGAGTTCCCTTGAGAATTTACACGTATGTTAGGAACCCACCTGAAGATTCAGAATCCTTGGTCCTAGAAATCTCTCGTTCTTTTCAAAACTTGAAATGCAACCATTAAACATTAACCATCCTTGCATATCTGTGGCTTGACGTAGACCACAGTGCTACTGTGGAGCAAGCTTTGATCATCTTTTATAAGAAAAGAATGCCAAGACTCTTCTTGCACTTACTCACACCCTGAGAAGTGCAAACAGCCGAACTCATCCCTACTACAGCAGAAACAAGATAGGTGACGTCTCATAGGGGTATTCATTAGAAAAGTGTGACTTCCCGAAACGGTTGGCTCTTACCACTGACCCTTTCCCAGTCTATGAAAAAGAAAGGATTATTTGTATTACCTGTAAATCCTGATCTTCATGAGAAACCACCAGGAAACACCCTTGTCACCAGCCTGGGTACGGAACACATTGCAGGAGGGACCTGAAGTAATCCACCCTCTCAAAAATCTCTAGAATGATGTCTTACAATGGACCCAACCCACTGTTTCCTGACTTTGCTCTGCTCTCCGTACACAATGTTGCTGGATTGAAAGCTGTCCATAGAAATACAGGCCACAGGCTTTCTCATTTTGGCCCAGGAGAAAGAAAACTGTCTTTCCACAAATCATCAGACAAAAGCCCTTTGCTTAAATCTATGTGGGCCATTGTTGATGTCATGACTACTTCTGAACCAGAGGAATTTCATACCTTCATTTGTTTGGGCCTGAGCTAAAGCCCATCACGGAACCAAAAAAACAAAACAAAACAAAAATCCACAATCTTCCAAGAAGATACATTTTTTCAGAAATTATTAATGTATATAAATTGCACAAATTGGTGGGCTTCACTTTACATTTCCCTACATGCATATATTGTGATACTGTGTTTTGATCATGTCCAATCTCCCCTCTCTCCTCCCTTTCCTTCCCCTACGTCCTTCCTCCCTGTGGTCCCCTTCCCCTTCCTTAATGATGAAAGAGGGGTAATTTTCTGAAAGACTTAGGCCATTAAGACCCATGCCTGGGTGAGCTAGGTCAGTCCCTCCAAAGTACCTTGGTCTGTTCTGACTGTTAAAATAAGCACCATAAACTGAATGCCTTATAAACAAAAGAAATTTACTTCTAACAATTCTAGAGTGTGTGAAGTTCAAGATCAAGACACCAGCACAGTGGCTAGAGCAGTGGCTCAGCAGTTACAACCCTTGCCAAGCATGTGCGAGTACATGGGTTCAAACCCCAGCACCATGTATACAATGAAGTGTTGGAACAAAGAGAGCCACATGCAAACGAAATACAATATTCTTTCTTTCTCTCTCCCTCCTTCCCTCCCTCTCTCTCTCTCTCTCCCTCCCTCTCTCTTAAAAAAAAAAAAAAGACACCAGCATATACTGTACCCAGTGGAAGGGGCTGGCTAGCTCTAGCTAGCACTAATCCTATTCAACTCCAGAAGACCCCACCTTGTCATACTGTCACACGGGAAATTAGGTTTCAGTATATGAACTTCCAGGGGACATAAACATTCAGACCATGGGATGCACTGTAAGTCTACCATATATGGTTGGGGTGGGAAGGGGCATGTTCATACCAAAAAAAAAAATCTAGCTGCAAGAAGAGAAAGAAAAAAAAAGTGTCAGTAATGGATAGGAGATGGATGAGTGCTCACTAAAATAGATAAAGATCTGAAAAAGAATACCAGTGTTCAAAGGTTAGCAGTGGGTCCCTAGTGGTAAGATCAGATATAATTAATTGATTCTTTTTTGTGGGTGTGCGGTGCTAGGGTTTGAACCCACAGTCTCATGCATGCTAATCAAGCATTCTACCACTGAGCTGCATCCCCAACCACTTTTATGTATTTTGAGATAGGATCTTGCTCAGTTGCCCAAACTGTCCTCAAATTTGAGATCCTCTTGCCTCAGCCTCCCTGAATCCTGGGACTACAAGTGTGTACACACAGCATAAGCATAGAATCCTTATGTAATTGATAAAAATAGAAAGTTCTTTTTAAAGCCAATTGAATACATAGTATTTGTCAAGAATGGAACCATGTGTACAAATACCAAAACAGAGGACAATCCTCTTAAATGCTATACTATGAGAAGGCAACAGTATCACATTCAATTACAAAGAGAACATATTTCTTAATGTCTTGCCAAATGTCCGGTTGGAGTATAGACACATTGTCCAAGCGGTAGAGGAGGAATGGTCTGAGGGCATACAAAAGCAGAGCCACCCAGTGTGAGATCGCTAGAATACTGGATGGCAGGAACTGCAACAGATTGGTGAGACAGCAGTCCAAGAGAAAGGCAATACATACTAATGTTAGCCCACACTTGTTCAATTCACTCCATTCAAGTGTGTCCACGTCTGACTGCATGTAATACAACAGCTCTTTGAGGTGGTGCTGTTAGTTCCACTGAAGGACATGGTGTTGATGCCTGTGTTCCCCCAGGGCTCACCATTCCTGTCCACGTTGATAGTTTCCCCCCATAAGCACCAACTCTTCTCTGCCTCTGGATTTTTTTCTAGCTGCAGGCACATAGGTTGGCTACAGGTGCATGGGACACAGCCCAGAAATGCTATAGAGTTGACATCCCTGGGAGCAGCCCTCAACCAATCCAGAATTGTATTTGATAAATAAATACCCTAGCTTCCTTCACCTGTGATTGGGCTAATGCAAAGGCACATTGTATATATGACTGAGTCAGAGGGCCCCAATAGGGTGGAGCCACAACTGCTCACCATGATCGCCTGCTCATTAACAAACTTGTGTCAGCTTCTTTTTTTCCTCCATATCTCACTTTTCCGTTATCTTTGTGCCATGATCCAAATGTCTATGTCCCCCAAATTCATAAGTTGACATCCTAAATTCAATGTGATGATATTTGGAAGTGGAGACTTTGCGAGGGGGCTGGGTCATTAAAATAGAGCATTCATGAATGGGATCAGTGGCCTTGTAAAGAAGAACCCAGAGGCTGGAGCAGTGGCTTAGTGGTTGAAGCGCTTGCCTGGCATGTGTGAGGACCTGGGTTCAAACCCCAGCACCACATATATAGCTAAGTGTTGGAGAAAAAAAGGCCAAATGAAAAAATAAATAAAACTGATTCTCTCTCTCTCTCTCTCTCTCTCTTTTACCTTCCCCTCTCTCTTAAAAAAAAAAAGAAGAAGGAGGAGGAGGCAAAGAAGATAAAGAAGAAGACAAAGAAGAAAACGAAGCAGAAGAAGCAGGAGCATAAGAAGAACAAGAAGAAAGCTGTGGAGGGGCCGGAGCGGTGGCTCAGTGGTTAAGGAGCTTGCCTGCATACACGAAGATGTGGGTTCAAACCCCAGCACCACATACACAATGAAGTGTCAGAGCAATGAAAGCCACTTGAAAACTAAATAAAGTTGATTCTCTCTCTCTCTCTCTCTCTCTCTCTTAAAAAAAGAAAAAAGAAGAAGAAAAAGAAAGCCACAGAGAGCTGGTTAGCCACTTTAACAATGTGAAGACACAGTGAAGAAGTGCCACTTAAGAGACAGTAGGCTGGCCCTAATCAGACAGCAGATCTGCCTCTATCCTGGACTTCCCAGCCTCCAGAATGGTGATAAATTAGCTTTTGTCACTTAGAAGACTACAGATCTATGATATTTTGTGATAACAGCATGCTAAAATTCCGCTTCCTAGGACCCAAAAACTGTTTAGACTCCAGTCCCTGTCTTAGGATCCGCTTCTGAGGGTATCTACTCAACATACCTGTTTAAAAGACAAAGTCACTGGGACTTAGCAAGTACTAAGCTGCCCAATCCTACCATAGCTTAAGTGAATAAAGACAGATCCCAGCCCACAAGGGACTCCACTGAATTGCTGTACTAAACACCCCAGACAGCACTTGTCCCACTGGGGGTACTTGAGAAGCTTTCAGCATGTACGTGGATGGCTGATTTTATTTTTATTTTAATGTGTATTAGAAAAGCAGTGAAATATTTCATCAAATTTGAGACATATACCAGTATTTTACATACTGCTAAGAAAAAAAACACTGTATGACCCAAGGTTTTCTCATCCCTTGACATTCTTTTTATTTGCTTCTTTGTTTTTATTTTGTTTTTCCAATACTGAGGATTAAACCCCAGGGGTTCTCTACCACTGAGCTATACCCCCATCCCCTTTTAATTTTTATTTCAAGACAAGGTCCCACTAAGTTGCTCAGGCTGACCTTGAACTTGTAATCCTCCTGCCTTGGCCTCCCCGACAGCAAGGATTACAGATGTGTGCCACGTGCTTACCTTCATCCCTTGACATTCCTATTTCATTCCTATCAAAAGAACTCTGGCTTCTTTAGACGCAGAATATTAAAGTAGATTACATGTAAGCACACACAAAAGAGAATATACATGCTTTAAATGGCTACAATACTCCTTCCATTGCTTTACAATCAAGTGTCCCATGCTGAACCACTTTTAAACTCAAGGACAACAGTGCCCAGGTTGTCCCACAAGATGTCACCATCTGAGTCACCCGTCGCGTGGGTGAGGCTGCACTTCTTCAAGAGTGTCCCCACTGCTTTCAGGAGTTTCACCAACTTTGCAATATCCAATCTTCAGGAGGTTTTGGGTTTGTTTTTGGGTTTTTTTATTTTTTCAACAGCATTCACATTTTATTAGAAGGTATAAGTACATGGTCACCTCTGATATTTCCATTTGCCAACAGTCTTTTACAAAGTATAAAGACATATATTTGACTTTTTAATCAAGATTATCTGCCATCAGATTACTTATTTCCAGGTTTCTGCATAGCTGCAAGTTTTTCTCCACTGGATTAGAAGTACATCCAGAAGATAAAATTTTATTTAAAAAATATGAAATGATATGAAAAAAAAATAGTCAGGTTGTCTTTGTCTTAAGGTTTTCTGGATTTTGCCCTTGGAGTAGATTACGATCTTCCTAAGACCTTGGACCTTGGATATTCTTCCAGTTTTCAAAGGTAGAGTCCTTTATTTTCTCATACTCTGACTCTAAAGATACTTCATTCATTTTCAGTTCTTTTCCAGTTCAGGATCAATATCAGATTTGTGAAAACTGACAAAGACCAAATCTGAAACGGAGTTTACACTGCTGGAATTTAAAAGGCTGCTGGATGTGGACTTGGAGGGTCGTCTAGACGGGCCAGAGAGCTCAGGATGGTTGCACCCACGGTATTGCATGTGTTTCACAAAAACAAGACCCTTTGCTATGGAGTCCCGATGCTGAGTACTTGTAAAACTTGAGCAGCTGAGAAGAAAGTGAATTCAGCTGTTGTTGGATTAATTCTATAGATGTTTAATTTATAGCACTTTTTAAGTCTGAAGTGTCTTTACTGATTTTGTGTTTGGATCTGTCTGTTGGTGAGAGAGTTGCTGGTTGTTGGAGGTTCTTTCGGTCTTCGTGCGTTTTCACAATCTTCAGTTTTTTATCTGGTGCCTTCTTCTTCTCACCAGAAGGTGTCAGGCAATGACAACTATGTCCGGATTGCTGCCTGGTCAGCAGAAGGTGCAGGGATGGGAAAAGGCGTCTGTTGGACAGTGTGGGAGAATGCGTATTGTATATCTAAGGAAAAAGTCGTACAAGTGGCACATCAACTCTGATTTTATTGCTTACGATGATACTGGAGCTGTATGTAACCTTTGAAAACGTGAGTTAACAGGATTTATTTTTTTTTAAGAGGGAGGGACAATGAGAGAGACAGAGAAAGAGAGAAACAACTTTATTTAGTTTTTCACATGGCCTTAGTTGCTCCAACACTTAGTTGTGTACGTGGTGCTGGGGTTTGAACCCGGGTCCTCATGCTTGCCAGGCAAGCGCTGAAACCACTGAGCCACTGCTCCAGCCCCAACAGGAAATTTTTAAATAAAAATTTATGCAGGCAATACACTGATATGTTACAAGCTGTGAAAACAGCCAGTAACTGTCTTTTAAGAAGCCCAGTATTACATCATGCTCCAGCAGAAGAGGGAGACATCTGCAGCCACAGGTAGAAATTTCTGTAACCAGCAATGATTGGATTTAATAAAATCACATACACTCCTAATGCCACACAATGGGCCCAATTCCAGGACTCTCAACAATTGTGCTTATATTCTGAAAAACAGCCTTAAATTACTACTTAAAGAGTGATGGAGCTAAGTGTGGTGGGGCAAACCTGTAAGCACATCAACTAAGGAAGCTGACACCAGGAGGATCACAAGTTCAAGGCCAGTCTCAGCAACTTGGTGAGAACCTGTCTCAAGATATATATATATATATATATATAAAAATTCTGGGGGAATGCAGCTCAGTGGTAGAGCATCCTTGCTCTACCAATAACAAAAAAGAGGTTGGAATTTTGAGGTGTGGTTGAGGAACATGCTACAAAGAGAACAGAATCAAAACAACTTAACAGACCCCATTAGGTTATAGATGAAGTGAGGATTAGTGTTTATAAACAAGAAACAATGACTGGCAGCATTTATTTAAAATCAAGTTTCCATTTCTTTTCAGTTGGACATACTTTTATGTCCTTACAGCCTCTTTCACTGATGGCTAATAATGATTAAATTTCATGGCTGAAGGGGACTTGTATATACTATACTTGCCAGCCAGGAATATAGCCTTATGCTTTCACATGACAGTATTTCCATGACAGGACTCACTCAGACTAATAAATAGTTACCCTCATTATCCTTAATAATCAAACTCAAACAGAACCCCAATTAAGAAATGTTCTCATATTAATCCCCTTAAGACATTAACTCAAGTTCAGAAACTATATCTGACATATGTTCAAATTGGAATTTCAATAGAGCAACCACCAAAATGCATGACTTTTTACATCTACTTCAACGCTTGAAACAGGTAAAAAGACTGTGAAAGAAAATGTTTCAAACAACTTATGAATGTTCCATCTGCCGTATCTGTTAAGGTCTACTACCTAGAGCTAATTAAAGGAAACTAAAGGATGGAAAAGAGAAAAACTCCGGTGGCATGCTTTCCTGTTTTAGATAGGTCAAGTGTTATGAACTTCTCATGGCTCTTAGATAAAATTAAAAAGTCACATTTTTTCTCAGTTGAAAGCATTCTGGAGTGTTTTTAAAGATATTTTTCCAGATCCTACCAACTGATGGTAGGAAGCACAAGGAACAGGACTGTTGGCTTTTAATATTTAGGAGTGTATTTTCTTTCCCCAAAAGCAAAAAAGCTGAAAGTGAGAGAACATATATAAAAGGTCCCTCTCTCCCTCCCCTGACTGCCCTTCCATGACACTTACCTTTTCTGCTATCAAATTCAATTAAATATTGGAGAAAAAAATGTATTAGCTGGGGTTGTGTTCATGTCAAGGCTGAAATGAGGGAGGATATGAGGTTAAGCTCATGTAGCTCTTGGCAGGCTTTGGGACCCAACTGATTTTTTGTCAAAGACAACAGTTCTTAATGTGGCCCTTTCCATAAGGCTATTGGTAGCTTGTTTCTGTAAGAGTGAGATGTGTGTACACATGAGAGAGAGGAGAGATTCCCTAGTACCCTGCCATTCTTTATGCTTCTCTATGGCATTTATTACTATTAAATATTTCATGTTTTATATATTGTCTGTTTTTTCCCCATCCCCATTATAAGATATAATGGGGGAGGAAATTTTGTTCATTTTGTTCACTATTTTATCTGCAATGATTAGAACAGTGTTGAGCATTTTCAAAACAAGTACTGAATAAATAAAATAATTTTAACAAGAAAAAAAAATATTGGGTCATTCAAGTGCTTAACAAAATAAAAAGACAATACAGAAGAACAGAACCAAAATTACAGATTCCAAACCTTTTGTTACTCAGTTGACACAAGTTAAAACCATCTCAGAGTCCTTTCAGGGAGATGTTCATGCTAAAGGACAGAAGGGCAAACCCCACGCCACCTCTAACGGATAGAAGTCTGCTCTCCCAGGATACAGCGC
>PVKS010006352.1:0-78973 GCA_004027875.1 Aplodontia rufa
ACTTCCAAGAAAGAAAAATCCAGGTTTAGATGGCTTTCCTGGCAAAATGTATTAGACATTTAATAAAGGAAAAAATGCCAATTCTAGACATTTTTTCCCAGAAAAAAAAGGTAGAGAAATGAGCTCTTCCCAGCTTACTTTATACCATCAAAACTGACTTATAGCCACTATGATACACCAACATTAAAATACAATAAAATGAGAAAGAAATAAGTCTTATGAAACTACAGGCAAATTCTTAGCATTTTAGCCAAGGATAATAATTACATTTTAAAAATGCATCCTAATCAAACAGGTTTATCCCAGGAATGCCAGGATAGTTTATTATTCAGAAATTAATCAATGTAATTCTTTATATCTGCAGAGTAATAACAAAACCCCTATCTTCTTAACAGAGGCACAAAGAATATTTGATATGAGACAACATCCTTTAATCATAAAGATCTCTCCAACAATCTAGGAAAGAAAGGAACTTTCTTGGTCCTACAAAAAAATGTATATATACCTACAATTAACAACATACTAATGGTGAAAGAATGAACACTTATTCTCTAAAATTTTGATGAACCAAGTTTCCATATTCTCTTCTCTCATTAAACAAAATGCTAAATGTCTTAGATGGTACAATATGGGATAAATTGTAAAAGATATAAAATGCATGCAGATTGCAAAGTAAGCAAATAAAACTATTTCCAAATTCCGTGATTGTCTAGGTAGAAAAAAATCTCAAAGACTCTTTAAAAATCTACTAGCTCTTGGGCTGGAGTGGTGGCTCACTGGTTAGAGCGCTTGGCCGGCATGCAAAAGAACATGGATTCAAACCTCAGCACCCACGTACACAACTAAGTGTCAGAGCAACGAAAGTCATGTGTAAAACTAAATAAAAAAAATTTGATTTTCTCTTTCTCACTCTCTCTCACTGTCTCTCTGTCCTTCTCTCTTAAAAAAAAATCTACTAGAACTAATAAATGGAATGCTATAGTACCCAAAGCCAGTATATAAATATTAATAGTACTTCTATATACTAACAGCGAACAAGCGGGAATTGAATCCTCACTATCATCTCTAATAGCACCAATAAACATTAAATATTTAAATTAAAATATAATAAATATGTTTTCAGATTATATGCTGATAGCTACAAAAACATGATAAATGATACTAAAGAATAAATGGTGAACTGTAACAAGTTCGAAAATTGGAAGGCTTAATGCTATTAATATGTCAATATTCCTCAAACTTAACTATAATTTCAGCATAATCCCAGGAAAATACTTTTGTTGAAATTGATACATTAATTCTAAAATGTAAAAAGGCAAATATATTTTATCTTATAAAATAAATATCACCTCGTAAAAAATATAAATAGCCAAACAAATTTTGAAGAATTTTAAAGGCATTACATATACAATTTTAACCCAACATAAAGACACAGTAATTCAGACACTGGTGAAATAATGGACATACAGCTCAATGGAACAGAATTCAGAATCCAAATATAGAGCCAGATAAACGTTAAAAATTGATATTTGACAATGTTACAAGGGCAATTCAATGGAGAAAAGATAATGCTTTAACAAATGGTACCAGGACAATTGTATATAAACAAGTGAACAAAAAGACAATCTTAGACTCCTACTCATGCACCATACACAAAAATTAAAGATCAATATTTAGATGTAAAACCTAATATATAAAGCCTGAAGAAAAACAGTCAAGACAATCTTCGTATTCTTGAGTTACGCAAAGATTTCTTAGATATACCACTAATAACATAATGTGTAGAAGAAAAATTAGACTCCAAAAAAACTTTTATTAGATGAATTTGGAGTTACAATTGAGGGGGAATCATTGTCAAACAATCAAGAACAAATGTATGTTTACATAGTTATACAAGGATGATGCCATAGCATGGATGCTCGCCTTGGGTTCCCCGTGATTCTGTTTCTCCAGAAGAACCCTAGACTTCAAATTTAACCGTTTATATTCTTCAAGAGTGTTTGTGTGTGTGTGTGTGTGTGTGTGTGTGTGTGTGTGTTTTGTTTTGAAAGCACAAAAAGTGAAAAACTGTAGGTAAACATTTGCAAAAAACCTTTCGAAGATGGTCCCCGCAGTTTTTGAGCTCTAATGTATAAACGCTATATAATCCTCTCCCCTTGAATATTGGCAGACCTTCCAGGAGGTTAGGATGCCACTTGCTTGATTAGGTTTCATTTACCAGAAACATAAGACAGCCTCTCCTGTGCTAAGAATCCATCACAGAAACCAAAGAGAGATTCTGCTGGCTTTGAAGAAACAAGGAGCCATGGTGAGGAGGGTTACCTCTCTGGGACCTTGGGGAGGCCCTTAGGTGTTGAGAGCATCCTCTGGCCAAGAGCCGGCAAGAAAACCTGACCTCAGTCCTATATGAAGCAGCCAGGGACTGGGTTCTAATGACAACCTGGAGGACCTTGGGAGAGAATCGTGAGCTCAGATGGAGCCAGATGTGGTTGCAGCTTGTTGAAACCCTGAATTACTCTTGTAAGACCCTGAACAAAGAATGCAGCTATACCACGGCCACACTTTTGACATACAAGCTCTGTGATCATAAAGGTGTTGTTATGAACCACTGAGCTAGTTACACAGCACTAGGAAATGAATAAAACAGAATATATGAACGTTCAACACCTAATAATAGGAAAAAAAACAATTAAAATGTAGCAAAAAAATTGAACAGGTTCTCCACCAAGTCAAAATAAATCATTATGGAAATGCAAATACTATGAGCTACCAACACATACTTAGCCTGGAGTAAATAAATAAAAGAATCCCTATCAATGCCAAGGGCTGATGAGAATTTAGGAGAGACTAACTCTTATACACTGATTGTGAAATTACAAAATGATGAAATCACTCAATTTGGGCACCAGTTTCAGAATTTTTAATAAATTAAATGTGCACTAAATATCAAATTGAATACACAACCCAGCAATTCTACTCAATGAAGATGAAAGATCAAGCTCACGCAGAAACTTGTACTCTACATTCTATAATGGCTTTTTTTAGTTACCCCAAAATTAGACATAAACCCAGTCTTCCAGCTGGGACATTAGTTTCCCATTGTGACATGTTTCTACATTCTTAGTTCTTAAGACCACTCAGATTCATTTTCTTCTATTTTTGCTGGACAGAAGTCTAGTAGAGGGCTCATCAGACTAAAATCAGGGGATTGGCAGGGCTGTGTTCCTTCCAGAGGAGCCAGGAGAAAATGTTTCCTTGCTCATCAGAGCATTGAGAGCACCCAGCTCCTGTGTTGCAAGACTGAGCTGCTATCCTTGCTGGCAGACAGCTGGGCACCACCTGGAGATCTTGGAAGGCACCACCCACTGCCCATTGCACATGGCTTCCTACCTTGGAACCAGCAAGGAGGCTGCAGGTTTTTCAAGCGTTCTCAGTTCTCTGATCACCTTCCCACATCAAGGTCTGTAAACTCAGTCACATCAACAAAGTCATATAAGGTAACATCCATAACCTCCAGGGATTAGAATGTGGAGGCTCTTAAAGGGTGGTTAGCCAGGGACACAATAGAATCCTATTCTCCAGCTGGGTGCAGTGGCACACACCTGTAATCCCAGCAACTCAGGAGGCCAAAGCAGGAGGATCGAGAGCTCAAAGCCAGCTTCAGTAATTTAGCAAAGTCCTAAGCAACTTAGTGAGACACTGTCTCAAAATAAAAATTGTAGAAAAAGCTGGGGATATAGCTAAGTTGTTAAGCACCTCTGGATTCAATTCTTAGTCCCAAAAAAATAAAAATAAAAATGAAATAAAAAGAGTATTACTGACATTACTTCCAACATAGAGAAATAAACTGCTAACAAACACAACCTTCATTCCTGACACATGCAGCTGAGAAGCCAGATTCAAGAGACTGCATATTATGTGACTCCATTTATTTGACATTCTTGAAAAGGCAGAACCAAGTCCACATTCAGAAAGCAAATCAGTGTTTGCTCAGAGCTGGAGACTGAGGAGGACTTTACCGCACTGGGCACAGAAGAGTTCTTTGGGATGATGAAACTGTACCATGTTTTCCATTGTGATGGTGGCTACATGTTTGTAAATTTGTCAAAATTTCCAGAATATGCTCTATAGAGATTGTATATTAAAATATTTAATTACACCTTAATAAACATTAATATTCTTTTAACTGAGAGCTTAGTTAAGTTTTAGAACTGTGAACTGTGGAAGACTTTACAGATGATGATGATGGAGATCCTCCCAATGCTGACTTCCTACCACGAAAGCCTCAGGACACCCACTTCTAGGACAGATGCAGAATGACACACAGAACAACCCACTTCACTGTGGGGCTAGCAAGGACTTCATTACTGAGTGATAAAATACAAAGGTTGAAGATGGAATGAGATACATTTCTACCATTTATTTCACATATATGCATATGATTTCACAAACTAATATATCATACCTAGATTTTATTAAGCTGAAAAAGAAGAAATCATTTTTTAAAGAGAGAGAGATAATGAGAGAGAAATAGAGAGAGAGAAAGAGAAAATCAGTTTTATTTAGGTTTTCATGTGTCTTTCGCTGCTCGGAGACCTTGTTGCGTACGTGGTGCTGGGGTTTGAACTCACGTACTTGTACCAGCCAGGGATGTGCCACAACCACTGAGCCAATGCTCCCACCCCAGGAAATCATATTTTTTAATAGAATGTCTTCTATGTCTTCTCCATCTAAATTATTATTAAAATCAAGGCAAACTAACAAACAAAACTGGAGGACCAGGCAGTTTCTTTCAAAACGAACCAGAAAACAAATAAAACCCCCTAGCGAGCCTGGTGATGATAGACATGTTAGAAGCTGAGGGTAGAGGTGAATTATAAGTAAGCTTGGGGTCTTGATGTGTGGGTAAACCAGGGGTATGTGGTGCTACAGAAACAGAAGAGGATTTCAGGAGGGAGGGGTGGCCATGAGACCGAACACTAGGAGCAAGGGGCTGAAAAACATTAAATTGTTGTTGGGTGCAGTGGTACACATCTGTAATACCAGGGATTCAGGTAGCTGAGGCAGAAGAATCACAAGTTCGAGGTCAGCCTCAGGAACTTAGTGAGACCCTATCTCAAAATGAAAAGCGCTGGGGACGTACCTCAGTGTTCAAGTGCCCCTGAGTTCTATCTCCAGTGCTCTTCCCTCAAATAAATGAAATAGTTTAAAATGGGGTCCATGGTGACTTTAATGAGAAAAATTTCTGCTGACTTCAGAGTGATGGAAAGTATCATATTAAAGTGGATTAAAGACTGAATAGGAAGTAAACTGTATGTGATATTTTAGGAATAAGAGTCACAATGTGTGTGAGCAAGTCAGTCTTTATCCTTCACGGGTAAGCAAAAGAGACAGACGATATGGGAGAAGGATGTGGGATTTAAAAAGAACCTCCATGTTCATGAAAGATCTTACAAAATGTTTGTTTGCTGATGGGGAAGTTTCAGGAGAACATGAGAGACTGATAAAATGGAGAGAAAAAAGATAGGAAAGAAACAAAATCCTTGCATGGATAGGAGGAAGTGGGGTTGGGACATGACAGTAGAGGGACAGGACTGTGGCAGGAGGAAACTTCCTGCTTCCTTCCTGCAAGAGGAAGTGAGGGAGAGGGGCAGGTGCAGGCACAATTGTAGAGTTCTTAGTGGGCCCATGGTGGTGCTCATACTGTCTCAAAGCTTGCCATATACGCAATTCTTTTAAGTGCAAATATCTCTGCTTTAGTGCCATTCCACCTGTGTGGTAGAAGAGTAGCTGTTATTATACTTAAAGAATAAATGACACTCCATGCTTTAATAGTGATGTCAATGTTTGTCCTATTGTCATGTACCTCTATAAAGGATAGAGGGAGAGAGGAAAAGAGGGAAATGGGAAATACTGGGAAGGGATTAGAACAAGTTATACTCCATGCTTTAAGTATTAGAAAATTCATACATCATTGTATTTCCTAGTGTCATGTGTATATAAAAAGAACCAATAAAAATGAAAAAGAAAAAAAAAAGCTAATTATAAAAAATGAAATAATTTGGGAATCAAGGAAAGATGTGACAGAAATTTAAGAGAAAAGAAATTTGAAGGTGGAAAAATATAAATGAAAAAAAGAATAAATGCAAGGAATAAGGTGAGATATATAGACGACTTTCTCAAGATCATAAACTAGTAAATAGTGAGACAGGGTTTGAATTCTAGTCTAAGTGCCTTTCCTTGACATTAGGAAATATGGCCAAATGTAGTATATCTAGACATGCCAAGCATTAATATATAGTCCTGGGATCAAGCAGAAAAATATCTCTGACTTCATTCCCACTTTTGTATTCTACTTTTTTTCCAAGTGGGGGGACAAGGTTAAGTTAGCAATAGCTGGGAGTAGTCAAAATTATAAGCACAAAAGGGATGAAAGATGAGTGCTTTGTGCTTACGTGATGGTCAGTCCCCAATGGGACCCAGTTTGGGCTCTGTTGGGGAGATTTTGGCTTGTGCAAATGAAAGCAGTCATGATCATGGAAAGAAAAATGGCAGGCTAATTTTTATGAGGAGGCTAATGATTTAAGCATGGGCATTTTGCATGTAGAATGTCCATTTGGCTATTGAGTAAGCAGAACTTAATCTCCACGGAGCTACCTGGGCTGGGGATATATTCTGAGGAATGATTACCATATAGATAGCATTTGTTGTCAAATAAAATGCAGCTAATAACTCACATTTGAAAAATATTTAAAAAATTATGATGAGTCTTAAGTACTCTTTTCAAATTCACTTTTTGGAATAAAGGTCTTTTATTCCCCGGGGAGGTCCTGTTGACAAGTTGGGATTCTATGGGAATTTTCTCTTTGCTGAACAACGTTAGTTATAGAGACTCTCCTGATTTATATTTGTCATATCTAAATGGTATTTCTTTCAAGTACATAATGGTCTTTACTGACAGGAAGCTGTGCAAATGTTCTCCTTTTACAATTTACTGAAATTTCTGGTTATTTTTAGAAAGAGTCAGGCATTAGTGAAGCCAGTGCTGAAAGCAAGTCTTCCAAAAGCTAACAGTGTAAAATTCAACTTAAACTGCACCATTTCCAATACCAATAATGCTCACAGACTTTTGTATTGTGCATTATATTTTTCAGTAGCATTTTAAAAAATATGCCCTCAATAATCCAAGGGATTCCTAGATGGCCCTCGTGTCACTTTTACAGATGGGTAAACAGAGGCCCTGAAACGTTGGTGTCCCAGAGAAGTTAACATGGAGCCCTGATCACTTAATACTTACTAGCACTTCATTTTCATTTTGTGTGAAAACACTGAGCTCTCTCTATGAAGAGATCAAGACAAGACTGGAGTTTAATTTTCATAGTTCATGTCTCTTCACAAGGTTGTAAGCTTATGTTCTAAAGGATAATAGATAAGCTTTGAAAATTTTGGTGATAGGAAAAGCTTTTATTATTTTGGGCTAGTAAGATGGGAAATCAGCATGCAATTGGGTTGTAAAAGCAATCTTATTTTATTGATAATACAGCTTGTAGCTCAGGAAGGAATAACAGAGAATTTTTTTCTCCAATGGTTTGTAAAATATGCTACAGATTCTCAATACCTGTTGGCTGAAATGAATTAATTCATACACGCGCTTGAACTTCCCTTTAAGGATTTAAGAGTCAAAGTCTGTCAATTATGACTAGAGCAATCAATTACCAATACTCTTTTAGTAAAACAGCCAGGGAGTTATTTTTAAATCTGCACTCTATTGTTGGTCCTTCAAGGCTGTACTAAGATGAGCCCATGGTATTCAGAAAAGTGCCTGCTCTGAAACCAGCGGAAAGCTTCTCTTCTACAGAGATGGAAAATAAGAACGAAAAGAAAAGCCCTGAAAAGGCCCCGAGAGCGCAAGCTTGAAGGGAGCTGCCTCCATCTCTTCTCCTACAGTTGTTCTCCCTGCAGAGGGCTGGAATAGTCTCCAGGATCCATGCCCTCCAGGCTATTAGAGCTGGCAAGGGTGGACAGGCAGGAGAGAGGGGGTGTGTCTGTTGAAGATGTGACGCACTGCCCATCTTGCCACAGGGGTGACATTCACCAGCTGCCTTCATCTTCACCAATGATCCTGCAGCATAGCTCCTCTGCCCCACGATCTGGGCACTTACAAGATGGTGCAGTTACTTAACAGATTTGGAGTTAATTTTTAGCTTTATGTCTGCAAAGACAGAGTTTTATTCCTGCCGTGTCCTGTATTGTTCCACAAATGGTACATATGCATTCTTTTACCCATTGATCTCTCCCAGACTTTTCAAGAAAGAGGACTCTCCCCTTGGGAGGCTCTGGGTTTCCTTACCAAAGCCACTTCGCAACAGCTTCATTCCTCTCTCAATGTGCTTCTGTCTTTGTAGCTCGTAGAGGACCTGGCGTTGTGAGCCTGGGAAACTCTAGGAAAGTGCTCTGGATCGATGGCCCAGGAGATCAGCAGTTTATCACAACAGGCTTCCTTTTTGGACCCCATCTCGAATGTCCATCCAACATAATCAGCTCTCCCATCTGTAGCTTGCACGCCCCTTCCTCCCTCCTCACAGGTAGCCCTTGGTTGAGCATTTAACGGTCTGCTATGGAGGTTTTTCTCTTTCACCCAGTCTCTGCATCAGGAGAAACGCCCTCGTCGCCCATGCTGCTGCAGGATTCTCACTGTCCTATTCCCTGGCTGTGTCCTAAAGACTTGCTCTTGCCCAGGGTGGTACCCTTCAGTGCACGTTTGCCTTCCAGGTGCGTCCACTAGCAGCATGACCTCTGAGGCTTTTGCCAACTAGACCCACCTTGCTCAGCTGGGTGCTTTGACTCCATCTTTATCCTCCATTCCTTGCTTTCCCTCTGTCTGCTTCAAATGCATCAAATCTCACCCCGTGGTTTCCGGGTCCCCTGGTCTCATGGATGTGGACCTTGGTCTTCAGCATGTTTCAGCGCTGAATTTCCCTTGCAAATCTCCGCGCATCTTTACACCAACTGAAATGTCACCTCCCATGTTGAGCCTTTTCTAACTGCAGTGCAGTTTCTGTGAAATCTTCCCCTCGGAGTTTCTCAGTGCTCGATGTGTGCCTCTGTTGTTGGAATCTATGGACTCCTTACTGTGGTGCTTCTCTCTGGACTGCAGGTTGCAGAAGGCTATTAATCTGAATTAGTCCTTTTACCCTCCCTGCGTGTGACATGGCTTCACCATTTCTTCCTGCTACTTAAATCTGCATTTTTTAGAGTTGGCCTTTTGTTACTCATGCATTCATTTCATCATTTCAAAAATACTACCTTAAGATTATTAGCATGTGTTAAGCAATTTGAAATAACAGACACTTTGTTGTGCTTTCTGTGTGCATTCTCTACCAAAAAATCTCAAGTAACGCTATGAATTAGAAATTATTTTTATCCTCATTGTATCCATAGCGCGTTTGTAGCTCAATTGATTTGAATGCCTTGCCCAAAAGCACGCTGATGGAAGCAGGAAAGTGTCATTTTGTTTCCTGGGGCTCCAACTGTGTGACCTTGAATAAAGGAAATATGTCTAAAACAGCTTCCTGAATTGTTTGCACACGAGCAGTTTTCTGGGTGTTAAGTACTTGAAGAGCAAAGGATCGGGCATGATTTTATGCATTTTGCTGGAGGCAGCTCAGCTTTTCTGCTTTCCATACTGCAGTTTCCTATTTTGTGATCTGTCTACAGGAGCTGTAGATTCACCAGTTGCAGTTTCTGGGCTTTCTCTGCTTCCATTATTTCTCCTTGAACTGCAGGAAAAACAAACAAACAAACAATAAAACAAACAGAAGACCTTCTTTCAGGAGGTTCTTTTCCGTTTCTGAGATGAATCTTGTGCTTTTTGTTAACCCCTGCCTCCAATTTCCAATTCCCCTCTCTGGATCATTTCTCCTTCGTTTACAATGCCATGCAATTTAGAACAGCAAATTTACTTAATATGATTTATCTTCTTTTGGATTAATGAAAATGAGAAGAGCAAAGGCAGCACTGAGCTTTCTGGCAGCTCATTCTAACTTCAAATATTGATTAATTCAATCATTGAGCTATTTTATTGTTCTTAATAGATTCAGTTGAAGGCAAAAATCTCATTCTGGTGAAGTTTATTTGGATCATTCAAGATATAATACTTGGCATGCAAGAAAAGATCAGTAGGCCAAAGAGTTCAGGGTCTGGTACAGATATGGCTGATAACCAGTAGCAGCAAAGGGCATAATCTAGAATTGTTGTCAAGGCACCAAGCCAAAGTCTGGATCAGGATACAAGCTGTGAGGACACAGTGACAGAGTGAGGGTCCAGGGTGGCTTCATTACATATGTTGACAGAATCAGCTCTTACATGATTCTAGCCAATCTCATTAGTCTTTTCTCCTTCTCCTCTTTTAATAAGTGCCAGGAGCAGAACTAGCCCATGACCACCCTTTTTTCCCTTGGGTATGTCTGTAATCCCAGGGTCCAGAGCACGCATGTGGCACTTTGGTACGATTTGGGTTCACATTCAAACAGTGGACTGGACGTGCTGCCCCATAAGACAGAATATTACCAGATGATGAAGAAGAAAATGTTGTCAAAATGTATTCTATCACTTTAGGGAGTGAGGGACGTAATCTCCCTGTGAAACCCTGGAGAAACAACTAGATAAACCTCCCTCACCAGTCTACAAAATTAAAAATGAATGACTATATGTTCATTGCAATAGCATGAGACTTTGACAGTGATGGCAAGGCAGAGATTGGACGATGAAGGTAGCCATTTGCAGAAGGTCAAATTTGCATTGTACCTCCTGAAAACACAGGATGCTGATATCAGACTATGTGGCAGACATCCCTATGCATGTAGAATTTCCATTATAGTCACAGAAGGTGAACTCACTTTATAAGCACTTTTATGTAAAACTGCAAGGCTCAGGACTGTGAATATGCCCTATCATGTCATGAGAGAGCAACATAGACCTACAAAAACAAAGTCAGGGCTACTGTTTCTGCATGTTATCAAATAGAGGACAACGGATGCCTTTAAATAATCCAGTCTCACAGTCTCATCTAATGGTTTTTGTTTGTAGAGATTAGGGAGACTGAATCAGGATACAGGAAGGCTTCTTTAGGTCTGCATTCCTATCTGCAATAGGAAGTAGTTACAAAATAGATCGGGGACCTAATGATCTGGGTTTAGCTGTGCAAGCTGTATAACTTTGGTCATGGGAAGATGTGAATAGAAACAATCTCTGGCAGGCTTTGTGTTAGCAAAGTTAGTTTAAAGTACTGATAACTTTGAAATCAGTGGCTTTTCAGTTTCTTTAACACCAATATTATATAACCAAGGCTAAATCACTAAATGCAAACATAACATAGGAAAGCCATGGAAGCAGGCCAAGATCTTACGTCAAGAGATCACGGATAAGATGACAGAGAAAGAAACCAAGCCATCTACTGGTCAATGAAGGCTCTAAGTATGAGTGGGAAATAAATGAGAGTTTGGTGTCAAATCTGAAATTCAAGCTTGAAAGAGTTAAGTAGAGATCAGATACAGGGTCGAGGATGACTAGTCATATAAGAAAGCTCTGTGGGTAGTGGTTCTTCATGATATCCTAATTTTTATCATTATTATTATCACTATTTAATATCAATGTCAATACGTGGCATACTGGAAATGCAGGTAACTGGAAAGAACTGCTTCACAGAACCATAAGAAAATGAATATACTTATTTATATTGTCATGTACATACTCCATCTAGTGCTTTGCTAAATATTTATTAGTGAGGCTTCTCCACAAAAAGGAAGGAATATCTGCTGTGGTCAATGCAGTTCTCGAAGGAAGTGGAAAACTCAAATATACATATATACTTTAGTTAACAGAAAGATTGAAACATCAAACACAGAAGGGAAAGGAAGTCAGAAACCAAAACCAAAAGCGTTAGAAAGGAATTGAGAAGGACAAATGAAACACAGTACTTTCTCAATAAAATAAACCCAATTCTTTCACAAGACCAATAAAATAACAAAAAATTGGAAAGTCTGCAAACAGAAATTGCAAATAACAATTTTAGCATATTTTGAGTGTATTGTAATGACAATATTAGTGTAGTTAGAGGAGTGTTTTTAGAATTAAGGTGTAAAAAGCATTAGAAAGTTCTATATGGTATTATACCAATATAGAGGGAAATGCGGATAAAATTGATAAATGTTTGGGAAAATATAAGCTATAAGTTCATACGAAAGTGCTAGAACAATCAGTATTATGCCTCAATTATATCTTTGAAAAATTGAAATGTTTTTTAAGGACCTATTTCCCAAAATTTCATAAGCTTAGGTACTTTTTCTTTTTTTTTTTTTAAGAGAGAGGGAAAGAGAGAGAGAGAGAGAGAGAGAGAAAGGAAGTGAGAAATGATTTTTATTTAGTTTTTCATGTGGCCTTTGATGCTCCAAGACTTCATTGTGTACACAGTGCTAGGTTTGAACCCATGTAATCACACATGCTGGGTAAACACCTTAACCAGCAAGCCACTGCTCCAGCCCCAAGCTTAGGTTCTTTTAAGGTTGAGTTCCACAAAACCTTCAAAAAGTAAATGTGTTAAAGACTATGGTCATTAAAAGGATGACAAAGAATATTATGAACCATTTTCTGCTAATGAATTAAAAATTTAGTTGGAAAGAACAAATTCAAATCCTAATCTATGAATAAGTACATGGGATAAATAAGCATACATTTATGTGGCTTAAAGAATTTTATGTATGACTTAAATATACATACAAATATATAAAGTATATGGCTAAAATATTATGTATAATATATATATATATAACTTAAAATTTTTCTAAAATAAATTTCCTGTTCTAGATAGTTATACAAATAAATTATATTAATTCTTTAAGGGAGATTATATCAATTCCACACAAACTTTTCCAGAAAGTCATAAAGGAGTTTCTATTTCTTAACTCATTTCATGTGAACAGATTTACTCTAATACCAGTACCAAAGTCCAGAAAAATAATCAGAGGACAATATACCTCATTGATAAAGCTATTACCCATGTTTGATTATGTTTAGAGTCTTTGCAAACATTTTTGTGTTTAGATTATTTATTTAATTATACTAAATTCATTATGATCAAGAGGAATTTTTCCTAGAAATGATAGATTGTTTCCACCTTCAAAGCTAATCAATATAATTGTTTTGCGTCCACAACTAAAACTATAAAATCCACATGATTGCAGTATGTGCTGAAAAAGAAGTTGTCCAAATTCAGTATCCTTTTCTTTTAAATATTCTCAATAAAGTAGGAATGAGAAGGAATCTGCTCAGAATGAGAAGCATCTATGAAAAATTATAATTAACTTCATACTTAATGTTGAAAATCTGAAAGTTAACCTTTAAGACCGTAAATAAAGGATATTCATTTAAATGAATCCTATTCAATCTTGTACTGAAAATGCTAATTAGTATAAGACAAGAAAAATAAATTTCTCCTAGATTGAAAAAGAAGTAAAACTTCATAATATGAGATAATAGGATCATCTATAAAATATCTACTAGAATTTATAAGCAAGTTTAACAATTTTTAGCAGACCAAATCAATACATAAAACTCAGTTGTGTTTCAATATATAAGCAGGACACTGTCAGAAATTGAATTTAAAATATCATCTATACTACCATAAAAATTGTGAACTATTTAGATACAAATTAGTCTATGGATTAATAAATATAAGTCATTAAAACATTTATGGAATGAAGTATCTGAATGGATATCCAACCTAGAAATTGTAATAGCTATTTTATATACCATAGTAATAATTAATCAGAAAAATGTTCTGTAAGATAGAAAATCTCAATTTTAATTGCAGTGAAAAAAATCTCAATTTTAATTGCAGTAAAAATCTCAAACATATCTAGGAACAGACATAATTAGAAAAGTTTGATCATATAAATGGAAAACCATGATATTAAGCAAATAAAATAGAATAAAAATAAATTAAATTTATTCCCATTCTCATTTTTTCACTGAAAAATATTTTTAAAATATTAATTCCCCCAAGAGACTGTCTAATCCAATGCTTTATTAAGGGAGTAATTTTTAGAAATTAAAAACTTGATGTTAAAGATTACCTCATGGAAAAAGTCTAAGAATGACCTTGGAATTTTTGATAGAAAAACTCTGAATTGTATGTCTTAACATATAATATGCTAATTAATCTATGCTACTAGTAGTGTTTTGATCACTAAAATGTATAAAGAGTTCATAAATAGAACCATGTAAATATGACATATTCATATAGGAAGAATTCACAGTTAAACTTAGTGTAAGAAAATTTGCATGTTTTATCAATAGTATTAAAACTAAATATGAAAAAATATAACAAAGAAGATAATAGATTATTTTACTAACTTATAGTGGTGAAATCTGAAGGCATAAAACTCAGAATCATGATAAAAGATTTGGAAAAAAATTATTTTTTGAGAAAAATATTGACATTAGAATTTAAAGATTCTCATAAAAATGTGTCATTTAGTCATTTCAGACAATGATTAAAAACAGAAATAATTTGCAAGTGTACATAACTAGCTAATTATCAATATATGGATGCTATTTAAAGAGTTCTTAGGAAGCAATGCAAAAAAGGAAGATATTTCAGTAGAAAAATAAAAAAGCAAATGGATAAAAAATTGCCATAAGAAATGAAGCATGGTTCACTGTTGGCCTATTACTGAATTTTTATTGGCATTAATTATTTGGAAGGCAAATTATTGGTATTTAGCAGTCAAAATGTTTATAATATACTTTGGTTTGGTATTTCCACTTTTAGAAATTTACCCTGAAATATTCAAATGTGAACGCAAATAGTTTTACACATTGCAGCACGTACTGTTCTAATTGTCGAGTGTAAAAGAATGAATAAACCAAACGCATGTGACATCTCACCAACTCTCTGCTTTCCTTGGGTAGACTGACATCAAGTAACTAAGTCAATTGAGCACAGTACATATGCAAATATGAAGGGCTCCTTAAAGGAAAAGAGTAGGGTGTCTTCAAAGACCACACTACGGACCCACACACACACAGCTGCACCAACACACGATACACAGACACAGCATGAACAATTCCAACCGGAAATGGCTATCCATGCTGTGCTTATATAAATGAGACCTAATTTAGCAATAGGGACATTTCTCTGAGTTACAAGTGGAAAGAGTTTCCAAATATGGGATGCACTATGATTCTATGTGTTCAAAATATGCACCTGACTCATCTATCTATAATCCATTTATTATGTCATTTACCATTTTTCTTCCTCCTATCTGTATTCTAGATGGCACACCCATGAACATACACATGGATTTAACACATAGACTTACGTGCAAACACACACACTTGGACAGCTGCTGCTGAAGGCCAAATTCTCCCTTGTCATTCAAGGTCCTGCTTACACGCTCTCATCCACTACCTCCAGACTGAAGCTTCAGTCACAATATTCAATCAACTCCCAAATGAGAGGTGTTTATGAGTGTGCCTATCGCTGTCACCACAGTGTTGTGAATTCTTGACTTGAGCAGTTTCTGTTTCTTTTTCCATACAGCCTTTTAGGACAGTATTTTGACAGTGCATTCAAACTTTCAATTGTTTCTCCTAGAACTATCTTGCATTTATTTATAATATCAGAATCCAGAACAAATTGTGACACCTGTTTTTGGTAAGTGGTTTTTGAAGAAGTTTGTGGTTCCCTCTCTAATTCTGTTTTTAATCAATGAGGACCATGTTTCTCAACGGTGGTGCTACTGTCATTGCACTTTGAATAATACTTTTTGCAGGGGACTATCTTGGATTACAGGATATCTAGGAGCATTTCTACCTTCTGCCTACTAAATGCCAACAGCAAGCCCTTCCTCCAGGCCCAATTATGCCATTAAAAAAAATGTCTCCACAGGCTGCAGCAGTGGCTCAGCAGTTGGAGTGCTTGCCTGGCATGTGCAAGAACATGGGTTCAAATCCCAGCCTCACATATACAACTAAGTGTTGGAGAAACAAAGTTTGGATGAAAGAATAAATAAAATTGATTTTCTCTTTCTCTCTCTCTTTAAAAAACAAATGAACGAACGAAAAGTCTCCAGGCATTGTCAAATATCCCGGGGGGAAGTCACTCGCAATTGAGCACCACATCTAGTGTGTATGAGAAAGCATTTTTCTGTGTCCATGAAAATGATATTCTTACACTTAGAATGTCAGATTGTTCCCCAACATGGTTGATGTTGATAGTGAAAATTAAATTACAATTACTCCTTTCCTTGATTGTATCTCTCTTTGACACTTTCAAGAGCAAAGAGGCATTTCCTCAAACCATTTAGATGTGGTAAAAACAGGCTGATGGGTATTAGGAGTCCCTCTCTCCCTCTCTTTCTCTCTCTCTGTCTCTGTGTGGCATACTTGCGTTTTTCTCAGACAGTCTAGTCTGCCCCACCCACCTCATCTCTCCCAGCACAAGCTGACCACGGCATCAATGCCTGTAAGAAACTCAGAGTCAGTCTTTAATAAAGCAGTTGGGTCAGTCCAGTCGTGTGGCAGAGACATACGAGTTCTTGTGGGGAAGGAGATGAAAACTCTGGCCGTGAAATGGCTGATAAGGCCCATTAGTGAGGTTTACGTAGTAAGTAACTTGTTCTCTCAACATATCCAGCTTTCCTCCACTCCATGTATCACCATTTCTATGACTGATATTTTTAAACCTACTGATTATTTAAGGACAAGGGAAGTATTATTAAGGATATGCAAAAAATGAAGGCTTTTGGATAAGATGCTCGATTCAGAGAAGAGCCGAGGAGAATGTGAACAGGTAAGAGCTGCCTCTTATTAGACAAGTCAGCGGAGCCCCATCCAGGTTTCAACCAGGAGACATCTGCACAGGGTAAATTTTGTACTTGGGGATACCAAAGGGGCGGAGGATATGCTTATCATTGGGATGACCAAATTAGTGCATTATTAATAATGCCTTGGATAATAAGGGCATAGCTGAGCCTGAATTGGCTGCAATCCAAGATGAGTTGGCTCTGAATTTCATCATCATGTTGGGGTGATGAGACACCTGATTAACAAGACTTCTCATGACTTCGGATTTGCTTTTATTTGTACTTGTGACAAATGAAGCACTAAATTATTCGGGGAGGAGGGCAGAGAGGCACTCAAACGCAGATGAGAGGAGGGAGGAGGAGGTGAGATTTGGAAAACACTCGTTATTAAAGCACCAACACAATGTATTCATGCAAAATAGAGTCTGCTCCCACAATGTCTTCTGGAGCTCTCACAACCTTCCAGGGGAAGCAACTTTATATAAACCTATGCTGTAACTTAATAGATGCGTGAATGATGTCATTAAGGCTGGCTCAGTTCAGTTCAAAGCTATTTATCGAACATGTGTCGGGCACCATCAGTTCAGGACTGCAGAGCTCCTCTCTTCAGGAAGTAGGAAGTTTGCCATCTGCAAGAGACACTTATGGAACAGTGAGTGTTTTCTTTAAGGGAGATTTTAGAATCTGTTTTAGAAAAGGGATTGATTTTTGTACTTGTTGGATTTTTTAAGTCGAGAGAAAATGAACATTTTACCTGCCTGCTAAAACTTTTACTTTTTTTTAACCACCTAAGAAGAAGGAAGTATTTATAGCTGCTATTCAAGTAGCTCTTAGCCTTGTACCTAAGTTAGTTATCTCATTGAATTCTTATAATGTCATTCAAAGAATGTGTTATTATCTCTTTTACAGAATGAAGATACTGGGACTTTAAATGGCAATGACAATTTTGAATCACAGGAAAAATCAGTTGAATCTATGAACTGGACTTATGTAAAAGTCTTTGTTCAAATCCACTTGGACATTTTGGCCTCTACCCTGGAGCGTAGGTGAAGGACTGTGGGCCTCACAGAAGTGTTTCAGGGAGCGTTCAGGCAGGTCAACAATTCCAATCCTAATAGCAGTGCAATTGCTCGTTCATGCACAACACATGTCTTGGTCCCATTGCTTGGATATTCTATTATGTTAGGCATAATAAATTATTTGCCTTTTACAAACAAAGAGATTATTGCTTGTTATAGACAAACAGGATAGAGTGACCGGGCTGTGGTCCCTGTTTTCTTGTCCACTGTGTGCAACACAAGGTGAACAAAACACCTACATAATCTCCACTAATATTTTGACCATCAAGGGTCTATATTCTTCCAAAGTTCCTCACTCTATTAGCATTTATGTTGCTAAAAGTTCTTAGAATTGGAAGAGTACGGGGAAATGCTATATGGTCCTAATTTCTAACACCAGTACTGTAAACCAAACTGTAATAGCCTCACACAATAATAGCAAGGCTGGGATTCAGTGGAAAAGAGGCGGGACTCGAGAAAGGATTTAGCAGAGATGCTTTGGATGGCCTAATGGGGCCAGAAAATGACTATGTGGCCAGGGCAGGAGAGTAAATGACAAAGGAAACAATACAACATTCACAAGACATCTAAGTTCTCCTTGGAAATGATTTTGGTGGCGTCAGCCCCCTGAGTAAGGAAAGGGAAAGAGTAAAACATTTATCCCGTTTTCCTGCATTAGCTAAGCCATTGAGTAACCAAGCGGATGAAGATCAAAGGAAGCTTCCCTATACTTTCCCGAGCTAATGCATGAAGATCAAATGCATCATTAATGCTGTGGCTTTTATGCATCAGCGGCTGCTAACACCACTCACTGTGTTACAATTCCATTCCTTCTGGGGAAAGAATCAAGGCACATGGGCACAAGTAGCTTCTAAACCTGTGTACATATAAGGTGGACAAAATAACATCTACCTGTTACAGTCGCTCTGAGAACTGAATGAGTTAATCGAGAGAGCGCTAACGGAGCTGCGGGGAGTGGATTTTGGTGAGAATGAGTGGCCCTGCCTAGTGGAGGGCTGACCGTCTGCCCTGTGGCTTCTGGAACGTGGGTTTCCATGCACCTTGCAGCCCAACACCATCATTCCACATCTCCTCACTTTCTTCAGTCTTCTCAGTTCCTTATGGGCTTCTGAGATGTGGACCAAGTGTGTCTGTTTGGTAACTCATAGGAACTCACTCTTTTGTCCAATCAAACCCACAGCTGGAGTCTCCCCAAAATGGCAGCAGAGGAGTTTCCTCAAGGGATTGTCTCAAACTGTGCCAAGAAGGGACTGGTTGGGTTAAAAAAAAAAAAAGAAGAAGAAGAAGAAGAACAAGAACAAGAAGCACTAAACTCCAGGCTGATCAGCCAAGAATTTTTCTGGGGAACTTACTTGCAGAACTGCTGCTCATCCTCAGGATCGATAGCAGGAGCAGGAGGAATGGGGTGCTGTACCTGGACATGTCTGCAGCAAGGTGTGGGGGTCACAAGGGGGCAGGGAGGTATTACCGAACTTTGGCTCAAGGGCAAGACTAGCTTCCTTCCGTGTTTTGGGAAACAATCTAAATGCTTTTTTTTTTAAATCTGTGCTGGGAATGTTTGAGGCCCCAATTTGGACTCAAACCTGCTGGGAAAGCCTGGGATGGCTAGGTCACAGAGCCATCAAGGCGCTCTGACTTTTCAGTCTAGTTGCAGAACAATGCTGGGAGCTTTAGTGAACACTCTGCTGCTGGAGCACAACAATCTGATCTCATTAACACATCCTTCACTCAACAGGTGCTTACTGAGTGGCAGCTCTGTGCCAGAAACCATGAGAAAGAGACAGGAGGTCTATCAGTCCAGAAGGACAACGCTTCTGCTCCCTGGGGTGTGTAGACTTGTGAAGGGGACACACCAAGTTAATAACTACACACGCGATCACAAGCCACGCAGTCAGAGACTGGCTTTTGGATTCTGCTCCAGGAATGATTTTAGTAGCATTCAACCTTTAATTCTTAGGAATCTATAGACTTATTATTTTGTGTTTCTAGATAATTAGAAGGTATTATTGGAAGATAGGGTATTGTCTCATAAATGTGAACAAACAGCTGGTGAAATCCATTGTGATACTCCTGGTAGGCATCATAGTGGTTTTGTGAAAGGTGACTACATGCTTGGATTTCGTGAAACCCGTGACACAGTTTTTGGTGTGAATCCTGCTGAAACTAACACCAAATGTTTAAGCCTCCTTAAAATTCAGATGTGGGAACCTAACCTCAACATGAGGATATCCACATCTTAGACTTAGAAGGTGATTAGTCCACGCAGGTAGAGTCCTGCTAACCCTTTTTAATAGGATTATTGCCCATTTAGAGTCCAGAGGGCTCCCTCGTCCCTTCTGCCATGGGGGACACTACACGAAGGCTCCATCCATGAACTAGGAACTGGACCTTCACCACACACCAACTTCATCATCCCCAGAACTATGAGAAATAAATTCCTGTTGTTTATAAGCCACCTAGTT
This sequence comes from Aplodontia rufa, assembly GCA_004027875.1. Classification (NCBI taxonomy): domain Eukaryota; kingdom Metazoa; phylum Chordata; class Mammalia; order Rodentia; family Aplodontiidae; genus Aplodontia; species Aplodontia rufa. The sequence goes on from PVKS010006352.1 coordinate 20,407, forward strand.
AATTGCATTCTGATACAGCAGCCCAAACAGACTAGAAAAGATCTGAAGCTAGACAGTGCCTCTAAACTACTGATTCTCCAGCCAAAGATGTGTATCCAGTTGGCTGATATACTAAACAGTGGCAATAGGTCACCACCCTTGACTGTGACAGCTGAGACACCTATTGATTTTTTTCTGGCAGTATTGCTGGTGAGCACTTCAAGTAAGTGAGGGTCCTGTTCCACGTAAGAGTGTGCATGTGCACACACACACACACACACATGCATATGTGTTGAAACTGCAAAGGAGGAACTGAATTCTGTCAAAAGTCTGAAGTAATTCCATCATCAAATATATTCAATCCAAACTTTTAATGCTCCCTTTCAGTGTCAGAATGAAGCTGTCTGGGTAATAAAATTCATTTTGGTTAACATCCTGTCCACTTGAGGGAATGAGTTTAAGAAAATTTCTGTTGGATCTCAGGGAAGCCTGTGCCAGGCGTTGGGAGGCCCCATGTGGGCGGCTGCATGGAGCTAAAGGAAATTTCTCCGTATCTCTGGGGTGCTGAAGTTTCAGGAAAATGCTTGCTAAACACAAAGGAGTGCGATCGTGTGGGAGGAGGAGTGAGTGGAAACTGAGGAGGGCCTGCCTCTCTCCCAGGCCCTCTGCACTGGGGTTCTCACCCACTGATGGGCTCTCAGGACACATGATGGGAGTTGTCTCTGTCCCACTGCTACATGTGTTCATAGCTTCTGTGTTCCTGAACCCAGGCCACACTGGGATTGAACTCTCTAACCACAATCCCAGATGTCGGGAAGGGACTGGGATCAGCCGGGCTGCGCTGCCGACACTCAGAAAGCTGACTGCCCATGGGGAAGGGGGCTTCCATGTGTCCTGCTGTAGACAGACCACTTCCATGAATGCAGTGACAGTTCCCGGGGTTTTGGAACGTCTTTTATTACAGCCTGGAAGGAGGACTTAAACGATGCCCATTGCGTATCACTGTAGAATAATTGAGCTAGAAGTGTACAGATTTTAAGTGTTCTCACTGCACAAAAATGATATGTGAGGTACTGCATTTGCTAACTACCTGGATATTCCGTACTGCATTCATGCTTCAAAATATCATGTTGTACATGATAAATATATAAATTTTTATTCATCAATAAAAATAAAAAGGAGTAGTTGGGAGGGGAGCTGAGTGCAAAAAATAATATATATTGTGAGAAAATCTTGTTCAGAAATGAATGAAAGTTAATGATGGTGAAAATGAGTCTTTATTTGCTTGAGCACAAAATATATCTAAATTACTCCTTAATTAATAAGAAGCTTGGTCTTTTAAGCTTGGAAGGCTCACCATTTGCTTGCCTTTGAACTGACAAAGTCGGCCTGAGTCATGCTTTGTCACAGGGGACACTGGGAGGCGGGAACCACCCTCTGGTGAGACCCTTAGTGGTGCTCAGTCCGTCTCCTCAGGGATTACCTCTGATGTCAGGGATAGCTCAGAATTCCAGAACTTTCAAAGAACAACATCCAAACACAAAGGAAGCCTCCACCCATTCAACCAGCAACAATGTTGCCTCTTAGCCACTGGGAATTAGGGGAGTGAAGACAATCTGTCCCAATTTGCCCCAGGGCTCCATCCCAACAGGTCCCAGGAACCTTCTAGTATTTCTGAAATCTGTGGCCACTTCTCCACCTGCATGCAGAGACCTTATCACATCTTGGCAGAGTGACTGATCAACTAGTTAGTTTTGCACTCTTTACTGAATACATGGGCTTTGGCTCGCCTCTGGGAATGAGGAAGGAAGCTCTTGTCTACCCAGGGTTCTTTGTTCTGAACATGCTTGTGCAAAATTTTTTGTGAAGGTGGGGGAAATCAGTTTTATTTATTTTATTTTTCCTTCTGGCCTTTGTTCTCCAACACAGTTGTTTAAGTGGTACTGGGGTTTGAACCTGGGTCCTTGCACATGCCAGGCAAGCACTCCAACTACTGAGCCACCGCTCCAGCTCCTTGTGCCATTTTTTTATTGTTGTCATTATTACCAATTCCCCCCAAAGGAACAAGCTTTGGAAAGAGCCGGAAGTTAAGCTCAGCCCAGCGAAGTGCTGCACAGATTTGATTGACTTGTTTTGATGGAAGCCACTTGTTTGGTGTGACCCTTCTGAGTTCTACACTGCTTGGAGCTGTGTGTGTGCACATGCAGGTGCATGCTGTGTGCTTTGGGTTGATTTGGGGCATGGAGATTTTGTTTCACCTAATATCTGAAATATTTCTCTACGTGCACTTATGGGCCTACTGCTTAAATGGGTAAATCAGGCCTTCATAATATTTTGTAAAACTTAAATTTTTGAAGATCAGAATAGGATTAATGGAAAATGGAAGGTTCTTATTTCGTGATTCACTTTCGACAAATTTAGAAAGTACAGGAAGTGAGGCTGGATATCCCTCAGCCTTTGTCTCCTACCCTGCTAAACACAGGGCATCCTTTCCTTCCTTCTCTCCCACAGGAAGAGGTATTCTACTGGCTGTGCCCTAGAATGTGCTTCTGCAGGACTTGGCTCTATCCAAAGCTCCACCTGAAAAACTGTTCCAATGTGACAACATAGCTGGTGAAGTACAAAAATCTCTTTCATCTTAAACAAGAATAAACAAGAGGATCATCAATCCGTCTTGCAACTCAGTGCCTGCAGTAGGCCCAGCTCCACCTCCTCCCTTCCTTTTCTCTCCTCAGTTAAGTTCAACTCAGCCCCCCAGTCCTCACAGCCTGCCTGAAACTGCTCACACCAGGGTGAGCAATGACTTGAAAGTCGCTAAGAGACTTTCCACTCCGTGTCTTCACTGCTGTTCTCAACACATTTGACCATGCATTCCATTCCAGACCTTTCTCACCCTCAGTTTCTGGGCACCCCCCACTTTGGGTTCTTTTTACAGTGACCTTCTCCTCACCTCACCATTTGGTATCTCCCAGTTCTCTATGTTCAGTCCTTGCTTCTCCCCTGAGCTCCAGCCTCACCAGCCTCGTGTCTGACTCTGTGCCTCGCCACCTGCATGACCTGTGGTCATCTCTCATCATGTCTGTCCTGGTCTTGTCCACTTCCAATGAGCCTGCCAACACTGGGCCTCTGTCTATGCTCCCTAAATCAGCCTGCATGCAATGATCCTGCCCAAAGACCTTGGGGTAGCTCATGACCTCTTCCTGCTCACCTCAAACACCGGTCAGGCCCTGTGGCTCGTTTGAGCTACCTGTTGTTTCTTGCCTGGATTATGGAAATAACATGGGTGTTCTCATTTTTCGATTCCAGTGTATGTGCTCATATCCATCCAAGTGCACCAAAGCCAAGGTAATCTTTCTAAAACACAAATGTGGTGATGCCAATTCTCTGCTTAAAATTCTTCAAAAGCTCTCAGTCATGCACAGTTCAGTCTGTGCTCCCTAGCATAGCACGTACGACCTTAATCTGGCGTTTGCTGTATTTCCAATTTCGTTTCCTGCCAGTCCTTCCACTCGCAGCTGTATCTGAAAGAAGGAAAATCACACTTTCATTTAACTCGTTCCCATCTCTTCAGTTCCTAACACTTCTAGTTTAGTCTTACAGATTTGCCAAACGCAAAGCAGCACCCTCCATCCCCTCTAATATAATGTCTAGGATTTGCTTCAGTGTGAAAATGTCTCTGTGTTTGACGTCCTCGGATATTTCCTCTTCTCTGTTTTTGTCCCTATTGCCTGAAAGAGGGTTCAGAGGCTGACACATGGGCAGTGATGAAGTAGGGAGGCTGTGTACCTCGTGACTATCCATTTGTTCTTCGGCGTAGCATGGCTTCAAAGTTTCCACAGACCTAGAAGACGGATTCCTAGGCACTTGGCCATGGTGAGTTCAACCCTCATCAGCTCACACAATTAAAGCATTTTGGGCCAACATTAATTGATATGTACCAATCCCTATGCATAGATTTTTTAACTGAACCTGAGTCTCTGTCTCCCCAACTCAGCACCTGATAAACTGTTGCTCCTGGTTCCAGATCCAGCTCACACACTCCCTCCTCTGGGCCTCCATCCTTCACACTGACCCTTCTCAAGGACAGTCCTTTACGTCCTCCACAACTTACACAGTCCCTGGTACAGTGCTCTAACATCATGGTTAACACTATACGTGTGAGAACCACCCTCACAGCTGCGAGTTTCCCTCTCTCACACTTGCCCTAAGTTTTCACAGGTGGTCTGAGTCTTGGCCACTGTTGGACTTTCATTGTCTAGTCTGGTGCTGAATAGCTGCTCAGGAAACATTTATTAAATGAGCAGTAGATACCTGCTTGGGAAAAATAATACAACTTCTTTATCCTATTTCCTCACTTTATTTACAAGGTCCTTTCAAATAGAATCACAAAGCATCAAGACAGGAAGGAGAAATGTTCACAGGTGGTGATAACAGTTTCCCAGTGAAAAGTCTCGAGCAGATTTATGTGGGTGAATGAGAAGTTCAGAACTTCTGGAAGGTTCACTGGAAGCCATTTGGTTTCTCAGGATTGGCTGGCCCTGCAACTCACACAGATCTGAGAATGAGCTCAGGGCTTAGCAGACCATGCCCTCTCCATTAGGCTTTTTTACGCTTGTCAAGGGGAGTGCCCAGGCTTTTGTTACAAAGAGTTCCCCAGGTGAGGCCACAGCCAGGTAGAGCCAATGTAGTTGGTTTGCTCCCCCCAGTGCTCCTACAATGGTCTGGTCCAATAGAGCTCTGGTTCTGTTGAGTATCCGTAGACCTCATTCAGATGGAGGGCTGGTCTTGGCATGCGCTACCATAGTTCTTCATGTCACATAGTGTCTTCCCTAGTGGCCAGAGGGATGGAGGAGACAGTTGACTAAGCTTGGTCTGCCCAGCTGGGACATGGGACACTCACTTTGCTGCCTTTCAGGGTCTTGTTTCTTATAGTTGCTCTCGGACCCGACTCCTCCTCTACTGTTTCAACACGGTTGGGCCGGGGCCAGGTGTAGGGCTGCCACTCTTCTTTCCCAGTGGGAAGGCTGTTTCCTGTATCCTACTGAAGATTCCATTCCTTTCTCCAGATTCCACAGCTCAAGTGTCAAACGCGTTGGGGCTGAGGATCCAGCACAAGAGACTTGCCTGCCCTCCTGTCATTCCGGGCTATGGCAGCCTCTCCCAGGGCATTTCCTGCCAGCCCCAGTCTGCCTCAGAAAACTCCCTCTATTCTCTCTCCAGGTTCAACCAAGGAACAGTCTCGAGTCTTAAAAATCACTTTGGCACTCTCAAAATCGTTGCATTATTCAAAGAACTATTTGACTTTTACCTGTGCATGCTTGGAGGCCAACTTGCCCCCACCCCAGGCCCCACAAGCTCTTGCTACCTCGTTTGCAGTGCTGTCAGGACCTGGAGAGTGTCTTCATCCTTCAGAGTGTGAATGCTTGGCAAAGTCACTCCGCTTTTAAATGTCAAGATAGTGGAGCAGCCCACGCCTCCACAAATTATTGTGCAAAGGACAGAGATGAAGCATTAGCGCTGCCCAGGCTGCAGGGACCTTGGCCCCTGGCCACCAGCGCACAGCTGTCTCAGGTGAAGAGCAGAGAGGAGGCGGGGCTGGGCCCCACAGCCACTCCTGGCAGCTTTCCTGAGGGGACATCTCACCATCATGATATCCTACAAATGCTGCTATTTAAAAACTGTGTCCGTCTACTGTGTCAGGGAAATTGTAGCATTGCTGTGCTCTGGGGCCCTGACAGCAGCCACCTTCATTCACTTCTTCCTGGGGGGAGGTGCAAAGTCCTGCCTGGCCGCTTCCTGGAAGGGGATATTGAAGGGCAGCAGCCTCCAGCCACGGCCTCCTGTGTGGAAGCCTTTGTGCTGCTTCTCATGAGCTGGGAACTGATCTGCCCTGAGATGATTCCCTGACTTGTTTCTTGGCCTCATGGCCGCAGCAACTGGAGGTGTCTAGAATGTGAGGGCTGAGGGAAGACCTTGCCCTGGGGCTTGTCCTTGGAGAAGGCTGGACTCAGCTAGCATGAATACCCAGGGCCATTTCTATTTCAGAAATGAATTCTTTTTGAACATAGAACCATCTTTCTCCTAAATCTTAAAGGCAAGAGCGAAAGCTCCTACATCCGATTTCCTTACCATGGCAACAAATATAAATTAATCACACGCTAAGTGCAGGCCCCATCCTATGCATCCCATAGGCTGGGGCCCAGGTCAGCACTGTAAGGTTGGTATGAACCTGGGTGTCCTGGAGGCATGGAGCCAATTGCACTGGGTGGTCGGAGGGAGTGAGGGCTGAGCCTGGAGATGAGGGACACTAATGACCTCATGCATGCAGCTCCCTCCTTGTGGGAAGCCTTTCAGTCCTCCAATGTCACAATAGTGAAGGCTCAGACAACTCTTAGAGCCATTCCGATAGGTGCCCTTTGAGGATTCCATCAGGAGACTGACATGGTTGATGCCCTTCTGTGTCCCTGAGCTGTCTTACACCTCTTCTGATTAGGTCATCAGTGACCATGGTGCAAATCTGTCATTCGTTTCTTGGGTCTCATTCTACTTGACCTGTCAGATGTCAGTGGCATCTGACCTAGTTGACCATGCCTCTCGGCTGGCCTCGTCCCATCTTACAGTGTTCTTCTTGGGGAGCAAGATTAGTCTCGGTGCTAAGTCTGGAGACTCAGGATGCTCCAGTCTTAGAGTCCCTAGGGTGCTTCACTGATTAGTACCAGGACCTGCATTCACAGAGGTCCCCACATACCACCCCTGGCACTCCTTGAAGTTGCACAGTGTCCTGCTATTCACATGCACCAGTGCTGTGGTATGGTGACAGGCTGGTTGGTGCTGGTCTGCCACATATTCACTTTCAGTCTGTGACAGGACAAGGAAGGATTGAGAGAATACACACAGAAACATCTAGGGCAGTGTGACTTGGCTGCCACGACCCTACATCAGCTCCTGAACTCGGTGGACCTTGTTAGGTTTGTAGTCTGGTCAGGTGTAGACCAGTTTGAGTGCTGTCAACCTCAGAGTGAGTCACAGCTGTGCAGGCTGGGTACCAGGGGTGAGTCACAAGGCAGTGGCTGAGTTCAATTAGTCCACTCCAAAGTGCATGAAATCCAAATCCATATTTTAGTGAAAGATACTTATTAACTACAGTTATGCAGCCATCCTTTCATAACAGATGAGGGTATGAAATCATCACATTGCTTGTAAACTTGAAATATATATGATTTTATCAATTATACTTCAATAAGGCTGAAAAACGATAATTGAAATTAACTAAAATATTACCAGATAAATTTTTCCGAGGGGCTGCTGATAAAGGATCAAAGATGCATATTAAAATTTTGACTGGGGGCTTGGAGCAATGGCTCAGTGGTTACAGCACTTGCCTGGCATGCACAAGTACACGGGTTCAAACCCCAGCACCACGTACGCAACAAAGGGTCAGAGCAATGAAAGCCACATGAAAAACTAAATAAAAATTGATTCTATCTTTCTTTCTCTCTCTCTCACTGTCCCTCTCTTAAAAAACATTGACTATACTTCCTTTTGGATAAAAGTTAAAACTGAACACACAGAACCTGAAGAATTTCTTATAAAAACTCCTCCTTCCCTTCCCAGCAATCTACCTTTTCTGCTGGGAATGACAGTGAAGGGAAACAGAGGCTACGCAAACTTGGGCTCAGCACATGCCCTTGCCGTTACTCCAATGTAGACTGGAAGAATTAACAGTCACTTTAAAAAATGAGCTATTGATACCCAAACTGCCCATTCAGAAGGTGTGTACAAGATTTTGAAACTGGAGAATCAGTATTTCATTTTTAGTGGTTTGCTTAATTTTAATTACTAAAGGATAAAAGCCACAAGTGAGAAGCTTTTCATGAATTCCTCATTTGTGCATTTCCAATGAGCAATATACAGTTCTGCTAATCTTTTCCATTGCACTTTTCCTGATTATTTTGTTGAAATATGACTTCATGTCCAATGAGCTTAATCATGCAACTGGGCTTATACTTTTCCTTTATCTCATTTTCCTTTTCCATTAACTCTCTTGCTTTCTTTTATAGAGGTATCAGTCTACAATGCATAAGAAGCTAATTTGTGCGTGAACATGCATTTAATACAAGTACACGTATCTAGACCTCGGAGTCTGTGAATCCCGGGAATCTGCAAGTCCCTCTCTATGCACAACTCACTCCCAGGATGTTATATCATCAAGTCCTTAAATTTCACCTAAATGCCAAGGGCTTCCAAATGTGTCTTTCTAGCCCAGACGTCCCTGGTGAACTCAGCCTCACTTGCGCGATTGCTGCGCTGCATGACATTTCTAGGAGAATGAGTAACAGATATGACGCTGAGCTCCTGGTCTTCCACACCCAAGATGCTTTCCTGGAACACTCTGTCATCTTGGTAGCTGCAAACACTTCTTCCCTCTGTCCTCCTGCACATTTTGGCCCTTCTCACCATCCACGCCTGTTCCCTATTGAAATCATACAGTACATCCGGAATTGAACGCTTCTCACCTCCGCCACTTCCAGTGCTCCGGTCCCAACCCTTGTCCTCTCTTGCCTCTTACTGCAATAAACTCGTAAGAATTCTACTTTCCCCTCCCATCTTCCACCATCTTCTCAGTTGAACAGCTAGGATGAGGTTTTCAAAGCTGAACTAGATCATGTCCCTTTTCTGCACAAATCATTCCAACCAAGCCCAGTCTTAGTCTATGAGTCAGTTGTAAAGACCTCAGAAGCTGGGAGTCATCCGTCCAGGCTTTCCTCACTGTGATCCAAGATCACTGAAGTTCTTGATCCTGGAACGCACTGCTCAGGCTTCTCCTCAGGGTTCTGACACTGGTCCCTGACAGATCCCTTCTGATAGCAGAGGTAGGCCTCGGAGGCTGTGCAGATTCTGCACTTCTTGATCTCCTTGGGATCTTTGTTACTTGTTGACACCTCCGTGAGGTTTTTTCAGGCCTTAGGCTTGAAGACTCTGGCTCCACTTACACCACATCCCCCACCTTATTCTTTTCCACAAAATCAAAAGCTTCAGGATGCATATAATTTATATTATAAAGTTCATCACTAGAGTATGAGCTCCACACCTAGAGGGATTCTGATTTGTCTGTGGCCAACTTCCCAGCACCTTAAGCAGTAGGTAAAACTCTCTCATCCTAATCGAGATCTTTGACTGTGAACCTCTGATTGAGAGGGCATGTCCTATGACAGTTTGTACACCTTGGAGCCAGGATTAATGAGTATTTATTTATATTTATTAACAGATGAACGAAAGGTTGTTTGGGGACATTGAAAATGATTTAGGACGTACCACTGGGCCACTTGGCTCTTATTTTCTCATTATGAACATGGGGCAGCTGAAAAATCAGAAGACTGGCTAGAGGAGGGGGACAAATGATAATCTATGTGATGTTTGGGACAGAGACATCACTGAGGTGAGCACAAGAAGGTATGTGCTGAGCTCTGATTATGGTGACAGTGGAGGTGACAACAGGATCAAATGGTTTTCCAAGAGTTCAAGCAAATTGCCTTAAGATATCCAGTTTTTTCCAACTTTGAGGGCTTTCTCTATTAGCCACGAATCTTTACTGTTTGTTTATTTTTTGAAAAAGTAAAATCACCCTCACTGGAGAGAATCATATTAATCCTCAAATCATTTGTCCAAAGAACTAAGGGTTGGGCGTGAGTTTCAGGAGACAAATTTCACCTGTTATATAAGTGGAAGAGATGTATTCTTCTGGCTGGAAAAAGTCACTGCCTTATTTTCAAGTCACTGCTTTTTGGACTTCCTCCAGTGAGAAGTTTCTATTTAGTTCCCTAGCCCATTTATTGATTGGATTATTTGTGGGTTTGGTGTTCAGTTTTTTGAGTTCTTTGTATATTCTGGATATTAGCCCTCTGTCCAAGGTGTAGCAGGCAAAGATTTTCTCCATTCTATAGTTTCTGTCTTGATACTCTTGACTAAATCTTTAGCTGTGCAAAAGCTTTTTTATATGAGAAAATGCTCTACATCACTAGCAATCAGATAAATGTAAATCAAAATTTCACTAAGCTTCCACCTCACTCCTGTCAGAGTGACAAAAATGAAGAATATGAACAGTGACAGATGCTGGAGGGGCTGTGGGAAAAGAGGAACACTGTCACAATGCTGCTGGGACTGTAAACTGGTACACCACTCTGGAAAGCAGTGTGGAGACTCTTCAAAAAATTAGGGCTGGAACTACCTTATGGACCCAGCTATCCCACTCTTGGGTATTTTCCCAAAAGAGCTAGAATTGGTATATTATAGAGATACAGCTTCATCAGTGTTTATAGCAGCTCAATTTATTATAGCTAAATTGTGGAACCAACCCAGATGTCCCTCACTAGATGAGTGGATTCAAAAACTTTGGTACATGTATCTAATGGAATTCTACTCTGCTATTAGAGAAAATGATATTATGGCATTTGCAGTCAAATGGATGGAGATGGAAAAAATTATGCTAAGTGAAATATGTCAAACTCAGAGATTCAAGGGTCGAATGTTTTCTCTCATTTGTGGAAGCTAGAATACAATCAGAAACAGTATGCTAGATGGCTAAGCTAATAATAACCTCAACATGTATGAATTTTTACACGAATGGGGGAACATTGCCTAGGATGCTGGGGGACATAAGGAGAGCCCTGGGAGTGGGGGAGGAAATAGGAAGGATATCAAGGAGACCAGAGGGAAGGAGTATGGGGGAATCAACTCAGTGGGAAACCTTCAACTTCCATGAGAAGACCAATTAACATGGGAGTTAAATAGGGGGAAACATGGAACCATGGAGAACCCAAGGGTGGAAACCATGGAACGGCATCATCCTTGGCTTGCTCTGTTGTTGTACATTTGTTCTTGATTGTTTGATAATGACTCTCTCCTAATTATAAGACCTTCTTTAACGAATAAAAAAAAGAACAAATTATGGTAAATGACAGCTACTGTTTGGAAAGATGGAAGGAGAGGTGATAGAAGCTCATCGCGGAGGAAACTTCTTTCTTTTCCTAATATAATAAAATAATGTTTTGACCAGTAAAGTCAATCACATTTTAGTATGAACAAGCATGACTGCTTTATTCTTAGGGAGATTTATATTGCAGACCTCATCTCTACTTACTGAATGAATAGATTTAAATTTCAGCAGTCCAGTGAGAGCAAGTATAGTTCTATTTATTAAACAGACATGCTTCTATTTAACTTTCACATTCCTCAGCAGATTTTCAAATTCTTGGCCAAATTGAATGGTTTACCTTAACTGACACATCCATCAATCTTAAATTTCCTGGCAGGAGAAGCTCTGCTCTTAGGGATCTGATTTTGAGTAGCTTTAAATAGAAAGTATTAACAATGCCCCAGACGGAGAATTTCTAGACTTGCTTGTGTGTTATACTGTTCTGCTCCTGCTGAACAGGGCCAAAGTCTGAGGGGCTTGATGTTCCCCAGATGAACTGGTGTCTTGGAGGACCACAGTGGAATGCTCTCAGGATTCATGCTGAATATCTGTCACTCTTTCTGCCTAGTCCCTGTTATCCAGAGAACTGTACGAACCAGGACACCAACTATGTCCACCTTCTCCTTGAGGTGCTGAACCATGAAATTGCTGGGAGCCTCTATGTTTTTATTTGCATCAATGATTTATAAAAAGAGATGTCCTTCTGTTTGGGAAATTTGAATTCAACAAGATGTACCTGTGGAAGAAAAAGAGCCCCTCAGGTCACTTCTCAGAACCCCACTTTCCTTATCTGTGTGATGAACTCTTTGAACCCAAGGACCCCACTCTAGAATCTGGTGTTGATCATGGGTGGCAAGACACTCAGCACCTTGCCCTTTGTGGATGCTGAAATATTGGCATGTGGTGATCAAGCTGTTGGCTTATGAGTTTAGAGAACATAGTCACATAGTACTTGAGATTAGGGATGTTTTCGAGAAGCCAGGGGGAGCGGGAGAGAGCCATCAATGTCAAGGCCTATCTGCTATGAGGATGTCTGACCATAGGCAGCACCCACAGGCCTACTGGAGATGTGCCCAAGAGAAAGATGGGCATGCCACTAGATCTGCATTTATTCTCCTCAAATGCCAACACCTCCTCCATGGCTACTTTAGCCCTCTTCGAATATTTAAATTTTTATTCACATCCATGCCCCAAAAAAGTGTTCATCCGCAAAGTGAAATACTTAGTTTTGTTTTCTAAGGTCTGATGGACTATGGCTGGATCCTCTGTTTTATAAGAGCTAACACTATGAAGGGTTCACTGTGTGTCAGACGTGTTCAAGTCATTTCACGAATCCCAACACACTAACTCACTCCACCATCACAACAGCCATAAGTTCAAGGTGCTATCAAAAGGTTAAATAGTGTTAAGATCACACTAATCGTAAGGGACAGAGGCAGGGCACAAACTCAGGGCAATCAGTTCCAGAATTCAATGTACTTTTCGTTAGTTAAGATCAAATATTCCTTTAAAAAGGTGATTTTACTTTTCCTTCTTAAAAATATTTGATTTTAGGAAAGTAAAGACCATAGACTCAGCCCATCTAAACTGTACTTATCTCGCTACTTCCCTCCAATATTTCAATAGTTCCATACTTGAATATTCCAGTCTGGATTTTTGAGGTGATCACTACAATGGATTAATTTCTAAAGTGTGATAAGGAAAAGAAGAGAGAATACATGATTTACCAAAATTACAAATTAGAGAGATGAAATCACTATGGATGTTAAGAGGAAATATTATTAAAAACAAGTTATGCTTTTATGTTTGAAAACCTAGGTGAAATGAAGAAGCTACTTGAAGCACATAAATTACAAAGTTCACGAAAAAAATACAGACAACTTTTGTATAAGGAAATTGAATTTGTAGTTAAAAAATCTCCCTACAAAGAAAACCACAGGATCAGGTGATTTCACTGGTAAATTTCTTACCAACTATTCAAAGAACGGATAAAAACCAATTCTGCAAAAGTTGTTCCAGAAAATTGAAAAAGAAGAAAGATTTCTTCATCCGTTCTGTGAGGCCCACATTATCTGACACCCACACAAGCAAAGACACGTCAGGAAATGTGCAGTAAATGGACTGATATCCCTTGTGAACATACAGGCAGATTTTCTAAAGAAGATTTTAGCAATTCTAATCTGTACTAAATAGAATACATTATGATTACGTGTGGCTTATCTAAAGAATTCAGAGTTTATCTAACCATCAAAAGTCAAACAATAAAGTTCACTATAATTTACAAATCAACCAAGAAAACTATATAATCATCTCAAAAAATGAAGAAAAGACATTTAACAAAATCCACCATCTTGGGGCTGGAGCAGTGTGGCTCAGCAGTTACCGCGTTTGCCTGGCATCCTCGAGTACGCGAGTTCAAACCCCAGCACCACACACACAACGAAATCTTGGAGCAATGAAGGATACATGAAAAACTAAATAAAAAAAAATTGTTTCTCTTTAAAAAAAATCCAGCATCTTATTCATATTAAAAATTTCTGATATTAGAAATATCAGGAAACCTCTTCACCCCAATAAAGGTGATCTTTAAAAAAAAATAACCTACAGTTAACATCATACTTATTAATGGTAAAAGGCCAAATACCCTAAGATCAGCAATATCATAGGAATGTCTGTGTCCCCAGTTCTACTCAGCATTACACTGGAAGTTCTAAGAGTGTGCAATCAGGCAAGAAAAATTAAGAAAAGGGATTCCAATTGAAACAAAGCAATAATGTCTTACTATGGTTTATATCACTGAGTAGAAATTCTGATGGAATTTTCAGGAAAAAAAAGAAAGAAAAAAAAATCCACAAAACTCCTGGAACTATAAAGTTAACTTTGCAAACTTGAAAGATATTGACCAATACGTTAAAATCACTTGGATTTCTATATTCTTGGAATAGACAATATAAAATTAAAATCATAAAATTCTATTGATCATAGAATGAAAATTTATCAAACAATTGCACATAAGTCTGATAAATATGTGAAAGACCTGTGGACTGAAAATTACAAAACACTCGAGAGAAAATAATGGTCTAATTTAAAGATCTAAACACCTTGTCTTAAAGGTAGAAGATTCAAAACCATTAAAATGTGAATTATTCTGAAATTTATCTACAGATGTAGAGTAGTTGCTGTAAAAATTACTGCAGACTTTTAGTGGAAATTGACAAAATAATAGCAAAATTCATATTGAAATGAAGAAAATTTGGAAAGTCCAGATAGTTTGGAAAATTTAAAAAAAAAAAACAAAAGCAAAAAACCAAAAAGTTGGAGAAATGCTACCACCTGATTTCAAGACTTATTATAAAACTCACAGTAGCAAAGTATGGTGCTGCACCAAGATAAATAGATCGATGAAACAGAATAGAGAGCCTAAAATCAGATTCACCAATACATGAACAACTGATTTCTAATAAACTTGCAAAGACGATTCAGTAGAAAATTGATGGTCTTTTTGACAATAAAAAGATGTATAAATCTGTATACATTCAGCGATATATAATTGGTACCTCCATTATATTCCATATATATTATTTATAAATATGGAATGTACATATGGAATATATTGAACATAAGATACAAAACAAAAATTCAATAATTTCACCCCATTATTCTCATAATTAAAAATTAAAGTGAATCATAGATGTAAATGTAAAGTGTACAACTACAAAAATTCTGAAAAAAATATAGGAAACAATCTTTCATGACGTGCGTTAAGTAAAGATTTTTTCCAAATGCCTCATCTATTGGGACAGCTAAAGGTCAATCTAGACCATAACAAGTGTTGGCGGATGTGAACAGCTGCTGTGCTGGAGGCGATATAGAATAAACAAACCCTTTGGAGAACATTTTGACAGTTTTTTGTAAAAAGTTAAACATACACCCTTCATCCAACACAAATGTTCCTCTGTATTCACCAATGAGCAATGAAAACATGTAACGTAAGGACATGAACACAAACGTTTGCAGGTTTCTTTGTCAAACGCAAACACTGGAAAGAAATGTCCATCCATACACAAACAGCTAAACACATCATGCTAGGTCCAAAATAAAAATCAATGAACTTATTCATGTAACAGTATGAATGTTAAAATACATGAAACAACATTGTTTTGTTTCATGGAAGAAAACAGTTAAGAAAGAATAGATATAATACGATTTCATTAATAGGAAATTTTGCACAATGCAAGCTAGTCTATAGTGGTAGAGAGAAGATGAGTAGTTAACAGTGGGAAGAGGGATGCAGGGCAGGAGGGAGAGAACACAACAGATCTCTGGAAGCTTTTGGTGCTGATGGATG
This sequence comes from Aplodontia rufa, assembly GCA_004027875.1. Lineage (NCBI taxonomy): Eukaryota > Metazoa > Chordata > Mammalia > Rodentia > Aplodontiidae > Aplodontia > Aplodontia rufa. Next base: position 35,709 of record PVKS010006352.1, read on the forward strand.
TGTTTATTACGGTGGTTGTGGCAGTGGTTTTACATAAGTGCACGCTTATATAAAAGCATAACAAGTTGAACGCATTCAACATGGGGATTTTGTTGAATGTCAATTACTATGTAAGGAAGGAATAAACGGGAGAAGAAAAGAGAGAACCCCTTGTATTAAATGCAAGAGTAGTTTAATAAAATCAAATGCTTCGAGCAGTCCCCTTGTTTGAAGTGATGTTTGATATGGTGAAATTCTGATGCAAACACAATATTTAGTCAGCTCATTCTGCAGGCAGATTAGCATGGATTTTGGTGACTAGCTGGCTTCTTGGGGCCTGATTTAAATTCTGCGCTGCAGAGGTGAAATCATCTGTATTCAGCCCCTGTTCTCTCAGCAAACACAGACTGCATAAGTCTCAGAGTAAATCTGAGCCAGCCTTCTGGGTGTGCTCTGAGCGAATTGAGTCTGAGATGACCTTGAGCAGGATCATATCTAACCTGCAGAGAAAAATAGCATCTTTTCTTGTCTGTTTATGTTAAAAAGAGTTGATTCACTTTCCTGATACATGTGGAATCATGTGCTAGCATGTATCATTTAAAAATCTATTTAACAACAAATCCCCCTATCTCAGGTAAGGACTGGGCTGATCTTAAGAATTTGAGCCTATTTAAACATATGCTTTAAGGTAGTCTGAGGGTTAAATGACAGCATTTTTAACATTTAATATCTCTTTTTATATAATATTTTTTCTTTTTAAAATAATTATTTAGTTATGCATAAAATTAAGATTCAATTTATGTAATTTTAATGTAGTAAGCAAGACTGGGGTGTGTGTGTGTGTGTGTGTGTGTGTGTGAGCCTGTGAGTTTTCTGAAAATCAGAACCAATTGCTACATAAATAGAGATCAATGTGTCAATCTACTGACCCACCTACCTATTAAGTGACTCTATATAGGAGAATGAGTCAAGTGCTTCTGAAGACTGATAAGTCCCTTGATCTTCCCTTAGCAAGCTGGAGACCCAGACAAGCAGATGGTGTGATTCTGTCCTCTCAGTCTAACAACCTGAGAAGCAGGGAGCCCTGGAGGAAAGTCCCACCCCAAGGGCAGGGGAAGAGTGTTGACCTTGTACAATCAGTCAGGCAGAGATAGCAAATCCTCCCTTCTGCCAAGTTTTAGTACTACTTAGGCCGCCAGTGGAGTGGACCATGCCCATGACATTGGGGCAGTAGTCTGATTTACTCTGCTGCTGTGATCAGGAACCACCTTATGGACACACCCAGAAATGTTTTTAGCCAAATGTGGACACCTGTGGTGCAGTGGAGTTTACACAATCAGCCATCAGATGCGCTCCTGCACATTTGCCTATTTCTTCTCAATGACCCAATATGTGGAAAAGGTAAGTAGGGGTGAGTTAGGTAATGGCTTGAGACTCAGGATACCTGGCTTGGACTTGCCAATTTTGATGCTTTTCAGTTTTTGGAATTTAGCAGTGGAAGCGGTAGGTTATTTATTTGTGAGAAGAAACAGGCACATGAATCATCAGACTTGCCTATTATATATTCCAGAGAGCCTTGCACATTGACCAGGGCCAGATGCTTTAAAGTGTCCTTAGTAGTTGGACTGTGAAAGTCTGGAACTGTAAAGGCTGGGTTAAGACTGATGGATCCAAATCCTATCCCAGACTCCTTGCAGCTATATGTCCAAGTGAGGCAGAGAAAGTTCGGCAGTTCAGCTTAGGCAGAGCAATGTGGGTTGATAAGGAGATCATCTTTTCCTAGAAGGCAAAGATATCCCCCAATGCTAATGAGGGTCTGATAAGACAGGCCCAGATGCAGACACTCCCTGCTGCTAAGCAAGGAACCACAATCTTTCTTGGCGCCTAAGGCATGGATCAAAGAACCTAATGCATGAATCAGAGACTGGACCAGAATTCCCAGAGCCTGTACAGAGACAGGGAAGCAGTGACCAATCCAGGAGAGGTTGTCATATAAAAGGGGCAAACCTCACTGCCTCATCGGCTCTGTCCCCTTCCCCCACTCTGGGGGAAGTCTGCTCTTTTTCCTATGCTTTACTTTCTGTGCTTTCTATGATAAAACTTCTCTACTACGCTTGCCTTGGTGTCCCTCGGTTTCATTCTTCGACTCCGAGAGGACACGAACCGGCACCACGAGGACAAAATTGCGATTTTCTCACCTGTAAGATTAAGAACATGTTTCAGGGTATTACTTTGATAATTAAATAAAGCTGTTTATGATAATATTGAAGATTGCTCAATAAAAGACAATAATTATTATTATGACATGGTATGATTTAAATAAAATTCTCAGTGGAAATATTTCTCAAATTTTATGATCAACAAAAAATGTATTTTTAAAAGGAATTATTAAATTCCAAACAGGTATACACACTTCAATCAGGATCACCAAATCTTTGAACACTTAGGCATATATTTTGAAATCTAAATGCACAATTTTTAAACGAAAAAAATTTCACTCATTATGTAATAAGAAATTTTGTCTCAGAGACAAGATTATCAGTAATACACGATGTTAATGTTTAATTTTTTAAATATTTCAGATAGTCCACCCTTTATTCAAATTAATGCAAAACAGTCATTTCAAGGTAAACATTATGCACCTAAAAATTGCACACCTAGTTTTATTGATGCCATGAGAACTGGAGACATAGGGATGATAAAAGCTTTAGGTCAATGTCAGTCAATTTTTCCCAGTTAGACCTGCAAGGGGTGAAAGTTCTCCCCCCAAGGCAGATGGCTGTTTAAGGTGTAAAACAACCACTGTTGCGGAAGCAGGCCCCTTGCAGCATGGCTGATGTCAGAGAGACTTACGGAGGAGAGGAGGGCAATGCTTCAAGGGCTAAGGAAGGTGAGAGCAGGACACATGAAGTCGTTAAGACGGGGAGAGGAACCTGACAGAGGTGCGGGAAGGGGAGGGGTGCCCCAGGGCCATGAGCAGCTGCTATTTACAGGGAAAGCTTCACTGAGGAAACGGTTTTGGGGGTCAGTCTCAAAGGGTAACTGGAGGTTTGCCAGGGAAGCAATAGGAGGAAAGGCAGAGCAGGCAGGGCGTCAGTCTCCTGGGGAGGCCCAGGGTTCAGTGCTTAGTGGGGTGCAGCGTGGGGCCGCAGAAGGCGGGGCTGAAGAGGAGGCCTGAGGACTACACAGTGATGGCTCTTAAATGAAGAGGAATAATTTTTTACTAATTCAGCTCGGTGCCTGGGTACCCCTCTGCTCGCACCCTGTGCCGCTTGCAGTGTTAGAGAAGTACTGCTGCTATGAGCATCGTGCCACGCAGCTGGGAGAATTCTGTGGACTTCCACAGGTCCCCAGATGTGTGGAGACTCCATCTGCAGGTGGCAATGCTGTAAGAGGACCCTGACCATGAGCAGAAACCGAAGGAGGTGGGCCTGACATGCCTGCAGACCTTGCTGGCTAGGTCTTGAATGAAAAGCGCGTTCTGCCAGTGTGGCAGTCTTTAGCTATCTCAGGAACACAAGCCTTTCTTGAAAACGAGGTTGCCAACTTCACTGTAGATGGGATGAAGGACTTACTGTGGCGCCGTAGCGTGAGGGTCTTACTGCTGGTTTTCAGATAGCCAGTCTTCACTTTTCCTCTGAGAAGACAGCGGAAGGCAACTCCAGACGGAGGTGGCTCCGGAAAGAGCTCAGTGTGTATCAGAAACTGCTCCAGCTTCATAATCACGCATTGGCTCTTCCTTAATAAAGTCTGGAGCCTCCCTGAGGTGCAAGATCATAGGCAATGCCAAAGCTTGACCCCACCCCATCTCCAGGAGCCATCAGGCGACTAGGGAGGCGCTCTACCATTGAGCAGTTAACTAAGGACCCCAGAGGGCCATTCAGCTGTGTATCTGTGGCAGGGGTCCCGAGAGGCCAGGCTGGGAGAGCTCAAAGAGAAAGGGAAAAGGAGCTCTAAACATGATGGGCAGGGCTGGATTCGTGGAAAAGGTGGCCTTCAGTGACAGATAGGATGATGGATTAATAAGCAAGAACATTGGCTTGAGCAAGCAGACATAAGCAGAAGACCCAGGCGTGGGCAAAGCCTCTGCCCAGCCACTTGCAGCTCTCCAGAAGAGCTGAGCCCTGCTCCTATCTACCCACTGCAGCCTGCTCTCCCGGCTCAAATGTGCTGCATCCTTTGCCTCTGTTGGCTGCTTGTCTCAGCGCTGTTATTCTAACCATTCACAGCTTGAGACAATTTTGTGCCAAACCCCCCACCTCCACTGGTGGACAGTTTTGGTTGTCACAATTGCATCTGCTGGGTTGAGGTCAAAGATGCTGCTCAACAACAAAATAATTACATTTTTTTCAAAATATTAAAATAATTATCTTGCCCAAAATGTCAGTAGGTCAAAGCTTAGAATTCCTGGGATCATTCTCTTCAACCTCCCATGTTCATGGGAAAATAATGGTTTATTTCCATTTTCTTCAAGGCCTCATCTCTGGGCGGCCAACCAAGCAGCCTCTCCTGCCTGCCTCTCCAGAAGTGGGGACTGAACAGGCAGCAAAGCCACTTGCTGTGGAGGGCCACGAAGAAGGACATAAAAAGTCTGGTGGGTGAACTACACATTAGTCCCCTTGGGGTTCTTTGAAAGAATGTCTCTGCTAAGTCACAGAGATGTTTTTGTAAGAAGGTAAGAAGAAAAATAGTGATTAGAATGTAGACAGCCAGATATGTGTATTGCTTTGCTGGAGCTGCTGAAAGGAATTGTGACAATTTGAGTGATGTGAACAGCAGGAATGCTTGACACAGTCCTGGAGGTTGAAAGTGGAGGTGAGGGCTTCCTTCTGAGCCACTCAGAAGACGCTGTCCAGGCCCCCTTCCCAGCTGCCAGTGGTTTGCTGACCGCCCAGGCGTGGAGGCATCAGCTTGCTCCTTGGCTGTCTGCCTTTGTCCTCCCAGGGTGTGCTTCCTGTGCGTTCATGGCTTCAGATCCAAAGTTGCATGTTTTACAAGGACAGAGTTGTTTTAGATGAGCACTCACCCTGCCCTAACAACCTCAGGTTAACTAGCTACCTCTGCGAAGACACTGCTTCCAAATAAGATCACGCTCTGGGGCATTGGGGATTAGGGCTTCAACATATAGGTTTGCAGGGAGACACAAATCAAACCAGAACCTTACCTTCCTATAGACTTCCAAAGCATTGACTTTGTACTTTGGAACTCCCATGGAGCCCATGGCATCTGCCTTCCTGTAGGAATTTGTGTTCTAGAGTAAGTCTACCCTGGCTCTGTGAACTCCATAAAGGGACAGGTGGGGACAAACAAGCATACAGAGATTTTATGGAAATTGAGCATAAAAGGAATACTTAAATGCTTTTAGAATTTCAAGTGTTGTAACTGCTATTTTCAATTCTAAAAATGTTTATATACGGATATAGAACAGGAAAAGCAACCGGTTAAGTTACTTTGTTGACAGTTCCTGCTAGGGTCCTTGCATTTCTTCTCTAGCTGAAGAGAAACAGAGCTTTGACTTGGATTTGAGGTAACTGAATTACCTGTGTGGCCAGTGCTTATTTTTTCCGCTCCTCCTTTATTATATTCTGTTTGATGTTTATCCACAATGGCGTGGCAATCATAGGGGAGAAAAATCTTTTTATGTAGATAAAATCTGTGGTGGTTGGAGCTGCTGACGGAAGGGAAAGAAGAAATATAGCTGTTATAATAAACACCAAATGCCTTTTGAAATAATTTATCTAATCACTTCCAGATCATACTGAAATTTTTTAAAGCTAAAACTTCATAAAAATCCATTCCTGTTTTGATATTTCCGTGTGATACTTTGATCTGTGAATTCATTTTATTTCATCTACTTGCCTCTAGACTAGCTTCTCTGCAGCAACCAGAACCCACTACCCGAGGCCGTGAGCTGTTTTTGGTTTTTATAAACTTACATGCACTTTGTATGTGGCAATGTTGTGTGCGCTAAGCTTGTGAAAATCAAATTAATTCACAGCTTGTTGGATTTGATTGACTGATTTCTAGTGATTAGTGTAGATGATGGTCAACATTTACACCCAATCCCAGACTCACATTTATCAGTTCCTATCAACTTCCTCCACTCTGGTATCATCTCAGGACTTTTTTCCAGTTGTGCCCCTGACCAGCTGCTGCATGGGTGAAGCAGGAACATGGAGTCAATTGAAGAGCATGGCTTTGCTCTGCCATCTTTGTTCCATCTAACAGGTTGGGTTTGGGATAGGGGAAAAGGAAAAGGATAAGGTTGAAAGAAGATAGAAAAATAAAGTAGACATAACATCCAGAAAATTTATTTTTTGCTCCAACATGAGCAGCAGAAATAGCATCAGTTACCCAATGCTCTAAATCTGAGCCTGTTTGTGCTTTTGAGCTCTGTTGGTCTGGCTTCTTTTGGTATTCGGTGCTTGGTGGCTACAGAGAGGAGGATAAAGTCAAATATTTCCAGCTGCGGTAAGGATTCTTTTGTACACAGGCTTATCATCTTGCTATTACTACTCAAAAATGAAAGAACCCAAACTTATGAGAAAACTCATGTGTAAACCAAACCACATGGAACGGTAGAGAAGTATATGGTAGATGGGACCAAAGATACATGTTTTCCTCCTTAGATCTCTCCATCTACTAAATATCTTCTCTTTTCTATATTCTTTGTGGAGTGGCATAGAATATTTGCATCAAAATATAAACTACAGAATGTCTGTCTTTTATAATTTTAGTAGACTAAGGGAAATAGATAAGTAAGCATATATTTAGAGTGCATTGTGTTATTTCTATACAGGTTCTATGAACATATTGGAGAATAAGAAGCTAAATCTGTTTAAAGGCTTAAGGGATATGATACAGAAAAGAGGCGTTGGAGCTGAGATTGAAGAATACATGAAATTTTTCCATGTTCTCAAGGCTGGAGAAGGCATTCAGTGAACTACAAGGGGTAGATTCACCTGACATGTAAACTGTAAGCCCAGGAGGAAAGGCAGGTTGTGTTGTCCTCTCTAGCTCTTCAGGGTAATGAAGGGTCTTTTTTACCAAACCAATAGTTCTAAATTTTATCATGTGGGAGATGAGTTATCGTTAGTGAATGATATATAGGGAAGTATCTTTATCATATTTGCCTATTCAAATTATTACCCTAGCAATGGCATAGAGGGTGATTTGGAAGATGCAACTCCAGGACCACTAATAATCATTTGATTAAAATCTGGAATCTATGTGGTCAGAGCAAAGCTGTCTAGGAGCTCGTAGACTTAGGAGAGGGGAGAAAGGTGTTTCTGAAGGGGCATAGGCTCAGCTGTGAATGGATAAACTGCATTCAGAGTCCTGGTGGCCTCTTCATGGCCAAGCCTACTGGAAACTACTTAATTGGTTCCTCCGATTGTTTCTTTTTCAAGTGCTCTGTGTGAAGGGATCAGATATGTGGTTCTCCGGGAGTCACAGCTGACTCATAAAGATTCTTTTCTGTAGGAAACCAATTTAGCCACTCACCGCCTCTGTCTTATCTTCCTATCGCCTTTTTGCTCCCTAATCACAATCTATTTTCCAACTAATTAGTGTTGGGACAACTCAGCCCTGAACCTCAACTTGAAAATGCTGGTGTCATGGGGAGAGAGCACTTAATCAAATGACTCGTGATTATTCTGCAGAGACTTTCTCTAATTAAGACTGGCACTCTTTCTGGGTCCCTTGTTCTTCTGTCAACAGTTGTCTTGCTGGGCAGGCTCTGCATGGCAAGATCACCATGGGCAACGGATAAGCCAATAAAATGAGGTGACCTGTATTTTCTTTGAAATCGAAGTATTTTTAAATACTCCCTATTCTCTATTACTTATTTAACGTATCAGTCTCTTGCCACAGGAATAGTTAAATGACTTTATTTTGTAGAACAGATTGTCTTATTCTTATACAATCCTTAGTTTGTAAAAATTTATGGTAGGTTTAACTGGGTTGAAATATTTACATTTATGTTTCCTCAATTTTGAATATTTTCCATCAGAAGAGACATTATATCATTATATATATATGTTATGATATATGCTGATATATATACACACACATATGTATATATATGGCAGGGTTTGGTTGGCATTGAATTCTGCAGCCACTGTGATTTCAAACAAGGTCTTGAGCCCATCGTTTCATAAATGAAACTTATACATGGTTCATTGGATTATTATTTAGTAAGAGATAAAGTATAGATGTTCAACAGAATATAGAGTGGTTTCTTCCAGAGCTGCCCTAATTTCCCCTAACACTTTCTTTATTACATGACTATCTCTTACTATGTTCCATGGACTTTGATATCATAAATGCCCCAACCAGGCTGCTCTAGCAGGATACCAATGACCCTCAGTATCTGCACTTGCAGATTAAACGTCAATAACGTTACTGATGGCCCAGATGATGTGAGTCTCTTCTTCTGCAGACTCTACTGGGACACCATGCAGGGAACGAGGTGCACCCCAGTCCTCAGTTTCTGAGAAATACTTGTCAAAACAAATTATATTTTTCTCATCAGGCATTTCCAGCCCCCTAATTTGTTTCCATTCACATGTGATAATGAAACCTAGATTTGGGTCCTCTGAAGCAAGTTCAGACTTGTTAACGTCATTTGATGAAATATTGATTATCTGGTTACCTAAATGGCAGCATTTCCAGACCAGAAAATGACAAGCTATAAGTGGTGGAGAACTAGGTCTTTCCCGTATAATCACAGGCCCAAGACATTCAAATTGAAGGGCTCATTCTGGGCAAGGCATAGAGTGAAAGTAGTAAGGTATGTTTCACGGTGACAACCAGGGCTTTGGGAACAGGCAAATGTGATTCACATTTGAGCTCTAGCGCTCACTGACTTTGTGACCTTGGACCATGAACCAGCTTACACAGGTCTTCAGTTTTATCATCAGCAAAAATGGACCACCAAACCCCATTTGCAGAATTAGAGGACTATATGATATTTGTAAAGTGCCTGGCGATGCTGCTGACTCATTGTGTATGTGTGTGCGAAGAGCAGTATGGTAGCTGTACTGTCAGGGGACTGATCTGACCCAGGAGATGGGAGTCTCTGTAATCCCTGATTTGATGCCAATCCTAACACTGACTCCTTAGCGCCCACCTCAGATGCTAAGTAGCTGACTGTGTGTATGCCAGGCATACCGAGGAGTCCCAGCTCAACGATGCGCCATTTTCCCTCACTGTGATGAAGACCTAGATTCTTAGGCCAGGGGACAACTGCTTGCTGATGAGGTCATATCAAAGCATGGAATGTGAGTGAGACTAGCCCTCAGTTTCTAAGCTTTCTGGCTTTGGAATTAAGAAGGATAGTAGTATTTAAAATGGATCTACTTCTAACATCTCCCTTCCAAATCTTTTAGGGATGCAGGCTCCTGGAGAGAAGGTTCTGGTGTTCTCAGTAGAAGCTGAAATAAGACACATTCAAGAAGAGTGAGTGTTGGTGAGGCCTCCAGTGAAAAAAATCAGAGACATATTCCCTGCATTTGCTCAAAGCTGATCATAGTAGTTAGTGTCTCCCTCCCCTTTCTTTATACTGCAGTCAAACAAACCTGTTTCGGGAACTCTTAAGTTGGTCAGCTATTTCCATGTTTTCTTAATTTTGATCATATTTCTCTTTTGGTCCCAAAATGCTTTTGTCTCATTATCAGCTTAAATAATCCTATTTACCAAAGCCCTTAAGCCTCATAGACTCATTTAAAATTCTGATACAACAATGCAGCAATGGCAGAACCAAGTAGATAGCATGAAATGTACATATAAGAAGTACAGAAGGAGCACTGCGGTGTTCTGGGAAACTTCCTTAGCAAGGGGAAGATTTAAGTTGTTTTCAGAACAGCCCAGATGTTTCAGAGTTTAAGAGAAAGAAAGGTTTAAATTCTGGGTGCAGGCAATTTTCTGATGAATCTCAAAAACTGGGGTAGCAAGTTCAAAGAAGCAACAATTGATAATGATGAGCCATTGCAACTGTAATACAAAAACCTGAGGCGTGGATTCACATACTAGAGATCCTGAGTATGGAGCTAAAAAAGTTTGCAAACAAAGAACCTTTGGTAGCTTTTCAGCGGGAAGGAGCATGTTGAAAGTGTCTTATTTATTTATTTATTCAGGTTTAGAGAAAGGGAGAGAGCGAGGATCAATTTTATTTAGTTTTTCAGGTGGCTTTCATTGCTCCTACACTTAGCTGTGTACATGGCATTGGGGTTTGAACCTGGGTCATTGTGTATGCCAGGCAAGCACTTTAACTGCTGAGCCACTACTCTAGCCCCATTTTTTTCTTTCTTAATACATGCTAGAGTTGGTATATTTCCCTCCATTACGTATATAAATGTTCATATACATGTATATTAATTGTTGAATTTTTAAGATTTAAATGCCTGCCTGAGTATTATTTGGCTTCTCAGCATAGTCAAGTGTACCATACAGAATTAATAACCCTCCCTTTCCCCCTCCTCTCCCAGCTCTCTACCCCGCATAGCTATAGTTCCCCCAGATTATGTGATACTTCAAATTTGGTATAGCTAGTAAATAAACTTGTCTAGCTTTCATCCTATCCTTGATTTTACTTTAACTTATGAAAATGAGAGAAAACATTTGATCCTTAACTCACTAGGTTTGGCTTATTTCAATCAGCATAATTTTACCACTTTGATCCATTTACCTGCAAACCCCATACTTTTTCCTTTTCTTTTCTTTTTATTTTAAGAAAGAGGGACAGTAAGAGAGAGAGAAAGAAGCAATTTTTATTTAGTTTTTCATGTAACTTTTGTTGTTCTGACACTTTGTTCTGTATCTGGTACTGGGGTTTGAACCTGCATATTAACATATGCCAGGTAAGCACTATAACCACCAAGCCACAGCTCCAGCCCTGTGCAAAAGCCTTTCTAGTAGCTGAGTAAAATATGTATAAATAATCACAGTTCCAGTTTTGGGATCCACTCATCCAATGAGGGCATCTGGCTTGATTCCCTAATTTAGCTGTTGCATGTTGAGATGCTTTGAACATTGATGTAGCTGTGTCTTTGCAGTATGCTGATTCTAGTTCTTCTGGGAAAATACCCAGGAGTGGGATATCTCAGTTGTACAGTGGTTCCATCCCTCATTTTTTGAGGAGTCTCCATACTGCTTTCCACAGTGGCTATACTAGGCTGCAGTCCCACCAACAGTGTGTTAATGTTCCTTTCTCCCCACAACCCCTGTATCATCTGATATTGTTTATATTCTCCATCTTTGGTATTCTGACAAGATAGCAAAAACTTTGACAGTTTTTCATCTGGAAGTAGCATGTTGAAAATGTTTTAAAAAAAGAAAAGAAAAAGAAAAAGCTTATTAATTGCATCTACTTCCATAGCTCTGCATAGAATGAAGCAGAATTATGTCTCCAAGATTATGGCAGGGTAGTGATGACAGAACTGGCATGTTCTAATAAAGCAAAAGTTCATTTCATTGATGGTAGTTCTTTTTTTTTTTTAATATTGAAGCACTTTCAAGTCAGTGTGGTCATTTATGGGTTGTTTTGAAATTTTTAAAAAAATATTTTTACTTTTTAAAATATTGTATTACAAGTATTTTTCTAGTCTGCAAATACTCTGACTGCCAATAATTTCCTGTACTCTACAGTGAAGTAAGGCTGAACCATTCAAGTACCATTTAAGCCCTGAATTTGGATTGCATGCAGCAGTTCCCAGGGTGATCTGGCCACACTCAGGGATTCTATAGGCTTGCAGACTTGGAGCTTCAGAGAATTTCCCAGTGTCTACAACTTGTTCTTAAGAAGAGCTGGCTTCAGAACATGCCAGTGAGTTTGCAAATTTGCTAAAGATATTTCATGTAGATTCTCTAGAATGAAGCAAATGCATTTCCATGTTTACATTGGAGTCAAATTTACTCAGGAAAAATATTTCAAAATAATTCATTTGTCCTCAATAGTTTATATTTCCCCTGTACCATAATAAAGCAGAAAATAGTCAAAGAGGATCAGGAATAAATCAAATCTCTTAAAACCAGAATACTTGCAATTTTATCCTGTTGACTGATCCTTTTTTGGCCTATATTCCTTGTGGGCCAGTATGTGAACTTATTTTTCAGTTATTGTCCAAAAGATGTGCAGGCCAGACCTGAAAACACAGACTGCATAAAAACTTACTAAGTAGTTGAAATTCAGAAGAGATTTCAGTAAATATATATCAGCCGGGTATGCTGATCATGCTCCCTGGTGCTTTTTGTAGGCAAATGAAGCAGCTGCCTAATTGTGGTATGTCTTGGGCTCTAGGAGGAGCCTCTGCCCACAGCTTTTTGAGGCCATAAGTGCCAGTCCCAGATCACGGCTGCCATTCACTGGAGTGACAGACTAAAATTAGAGGTTCCTTGAGACCTCACAGAGAGACTGAATCAAAGCCATATCCAAAAGGCATTGAGAGACGAGCTCTGCTAGAGGTGAAGGGAGGAAACTGAGGTAGAGAATACCACACTAATTGTACCCAGAATATCATGTAATATTTTATAAATAATAGCTAATATCTTTCACACACACAATATGCACCAGTCATTGTATAATGATTCAGACATCTCACCATCTCACTTATTATTTATAAAATTCCTATTAAGTAGTTATTAATATATTTCTCCACTTATACAGGAAGGCTTTGTGTGTGTGTATGTGTACCAGGAGTTGAACCCAGGGACACTTAACCATTGAGCCACATCGCCTCCCTTTTTATTTTTTAAATTTTGAGACAGAGTCTCACTAAATTGCATCGGATCTCACTAAATTGCTGAGGCTGGGCTTGAATTTAAGATCCTCCCTTCGCTTAACACACTGAATTCTTGACAGTTTATAAATTCACCTGCTTTCTAAGTGATTGACAAAAATGAACTCTTATTGCTTTAATTTGTTAAATTTTTAGTGAGTTGGTATATTTGTTTCCATACATTTATTGCTCATTCTTTTCCCTAATGAATACCTCTTAGAATACTTCTAGATAAAACATTTTAGGAGTTTATGATTAACAAAGCATCTGCCAGTGACTTTTTTTAGGTTAGTGATTCTCAAGAATGATGGGTAGTTGAATGGCAGGTCAAAATTGTTATTTGTAATATCTAACCTGTTTTTTCTACTACAGATTAAAGCCAACGAGTCAAGACTTTGTTGCATTATTTCTACTTGACTCTTTGATGAAGAGATATAAATGAGATTCTGGGAAGAAAGGCTGATTAGAAAGAAAAGTTTGAATCTGCTGTTCACAGGAAGAAGTGGAGGTTGGTGAGGTAAGAAAGTAATGCTCACACCCCTCAGACCAACACGTATCTAGTTTATAGAGTGGAATAGAGTAGGTAAACACTGAGTCTTGCAGAAACTATGAACTCCATGACTGAGAAAGAAAAGCACTGGAGTGTCTGTCAGAAGAAAATTCTAGATTGATTTTGCCTTTGACAATGTTTAGAAACTCAGATAAACTGCTTTAATTTCCTGCATCATAGGTTCTGTCCTAGCAAATATTCCTCTAAAATTATGAATTATTATTGGGCTTAGTTTAAAAGTGCTATTATAATCAGTCCTCAAGTTGAAATAGAGAAGTAATGATACTTTTTAAAAATCAATAGATTTTACAGAATGCATAGATTTCATCTATAATTTACATAAGTAGAAGACTGTCAATTTATTAAGCTCTTTAGAAAATTGAATGATAACTTTACCCATATACTTCATTGAGTGAAGATCAGGTTAATGTCATCAAAAGAGTAGGAAACAGAGAATAGACAATAGCAAAATGTATTTCCTTCTTCCAGAAGGTTGGATGCCAGGATAATTTAGCTTGTTTTTCCAAACATAGCAGATCAAAAAAACTTTAAAATCTGTTAGAAACAGATATTCTTGGAAACAATGGCATCTGAAAGCTGATTTCCTTGAGGGATTCAAAATGATGAAGGAATTCATGAGTTCAAAAATCATTTGGGGAGAACTTAAAATGATACCATTTACAAAAACATAAAAATATTCATCACAAAAAAAATCTAATGAAAGATATTCAAGACCTCGATACCACTGCCACTCAAAAATATGGCTACAGGGAACTGTCAGTCTGTGGTTTTGTTTCTTGCAATCAGGGGTAAGTGCAGAAATTAAGGTGAATAGTTAGAAAATTTCAAGCTGATTTGACATTGCTACAATATTCAAGCCCGTGAACAAGAGCTACCATTCACTGAAATGTGTGTACACAATTTTATGTGTCTTTTAACTTGGTAAGTCACATATGGCACGGACTATAATCTGATTATGTGTAGTTATTGTCTCATTCAGTTTGGGATACATTTCACTGGGTGACTTAAAAGACGAATGCTTCTCTCAATTTTGGAGACTGAGAGTCTATGGTCAAGACCCTGGCACATCTGGTGTCTAGTGAGGGTGCTCTTCTGGGTTTGAAGTTGGTCTTGTCTTTGTGTTCTCACATGGTAGAAAGAAAAGAACCTTATGTATACTCCTCTTTTGTAAGCCTTATTGATGCCACTATTAGGCCTCTAATTTAACCTAGTCTAGCCTTAATAGAGGGTCCACTTCTAAATACTATCACACTGAGGATTAGAGTTTCAACATGCGTTTGAAGGACACTGACGTTAAATCCATATCAGTGGTCGTGAATATATTGGCCTTCAGTGAGCTAGAAAAACTGGTTCCATATCACAGATATGAAGTCTAAAGAACTTGATTGAAACAAATTAAGAAGACCTGAATAAGAGCAAGGATAAACTATGTTCATGGATTATAATATGTCATTTCTCCTCCAAATCAGTGTCTAAGATCAGTGCAGTTGTAGATGAGATCTTCACAGATTTTCTTTCTTTAAATGGGAGTGGAGAGGGAGAAAATTTTAACAAACTGCATCTTAAATTGATATGGACTAAAAACAAAAGCAGAAAAAAAAGAAAGAAAGAAAGAAAAAGAAAAAGAATCTTGAAGACTTAAACTACCAGTTCCCAATACCCAAAAGTAAACAAATTAAGAGCTTCATGCTAAGACCAATGATGTAATAATGGAACCAAATCTGTACAGAAACAAATCCCTTACATTGTAGTCACCTAATTATGAAAAGGTGACGTTCTAGTGCCCTGATGAAAGGGTGAGCTTTTCCATAAATAGTGCTAGGCCCACTAATTTCAAGGGGAAAAAAATTACCTTGCCCCTTACACAGAAGGATCAAAGTTAGCTTCAACTATAGATCTAAATATAAAGGTTAAAATAATAAAGCTTTTAGATGAAATCATTGGAGAATATATCATAAATTTTGGTAAATGCGTATTTCTTAAACAAGATATAAAGAATGTTAATAATAAAAAGAATTTGATAAAGTTATCTATATTAAAATTAAGGACTTTGTTCATCAAAATTAGAGTGAAAAGGAAACTCACAGAATATAAGAAAACATATGCAATATGGATTTTCAACAAAGGACTCATGCTCAGTATATTTACATATGTATCTATGTACATAGACATATATTCATATATATTCTGTATACATGTATGTTCTCCTAGAAACCAAACAGAAAATAATTGGCATCTTAATTAAAAATAGGAAAACATGTAAAATGAACTACCCAAATGGTCAACAGACACATGAAAAACATATAACTTTATTAGTCAGCCTAAAAATTCAAATTCACATTGAAATTAAAATCACATTGAGGTACTACTAGAATGTTAATATATTGCTGGTAAAAGGATGATGCTAGCAAAACTGGTTGCATCTATTAATGTTAAACATAAGCAACCCCTATGAGTAAGAAATCTGTGGATGTGTTGTCAAAAGACATCTACTAGAATGCTCATAGTCACATTGAACCCTAAACTGGAAGCGTAAATAACCAGCAAGAGTAGAATAGAAAAATAAATGGTTATCATTCACACAGTGAAGTTTTATACAGACATGACAATGAACAACCTACAACTACATCTAATGATTTGGAAGCATTTCACAAATATAACCTTGAATGACATGAGTCTGACAAATGAGCTCATATTGTGTTACTCTATTTGTTTCAAAAAGATGAAACAGAGGTCACATTTGCAAGAAAGTAGCAACAGTATAAAGCTGACTTCTGTGATGCTGGTTATTGTCTATTTTACTCAATGAATTGATCGACTCAGAGAGAGATAGAGGTAGAGAGAGAGAGAAGACAGAGAAACAGAATTTCAAGTGAAGGGTTAGTCACTGCAACCTCAAGGAAAAAGATCACAGGATAATAAGTCAAGTCAGACTTTCAATGCTGAAGTTTTCTGAAGTTGCACTGCTGCTCTGAGTTCACGGAAAGTGTTATAAGGGTCACCCCCCTTTTCAAGAGAGAGGTTTAAAATGATAGATCCTCC
This sequence comes from Aplodontia rufa, assembly GCA_004027875.1. Taxonomy (NCBI): domain Eukaryota; kingdom Metazoa; phylum Chordata; class Mammalia; order Rodentia; family Aplodontiidae; genus Aplodontia; species Aplodontia rufa. The sequence continues at coordinate 52,077 of PVKS010006352.1, forward strand.
ATTTGCATCAGCTGTATTTTCAAATCTAAACCTGGAATGTCACCCAGCAATATAGAAGAAAAAGCAGCGGGGAGCAACTGTCAAATATATGGAACATAAAATGGTTCAACAATTCTAGAATTCCCAGCTTGAATCTCTTTCATCCAAGAAAATACACTGTGTCTCAGGCCAAGGGAACACTGGATGCTCTGCTACTGATGGTTTATAATAAGCTTGAGGCAACAGGCTCAAACAGGATCATTGGCAGCTCCAATGGAGGTCCCCCATGTGAAGCCATATACTTCAAAATGTGAGTTATTTTTGGTTTGGTTTTAAAAGGAATACTATACTTAGCATTCCAGCTGAAATAAGTGGGTAATGTACAGTCTTATGCTATTATCTGAAAGTAATAAACATGTTAATTCAGTTTAGAATAGGTACTGGGATTATAGTTCATTATGTCTAAAAATAAAATCAATGCATGGTCCAAGCTGACAGACACAGTCCTGTGGCTTAAAAAATTACAGATGATGAGAACTTGCCCTGTTTAGGATTATGAAGTAGATGGAGGCAGTCTATGTGATAGTTTCTGCTTCCACCTCCTTTTCTTCCAAGTGTTGCCCTTGGTTGGTCACAGTCGTGACACTCTTTTGTTAGATATTCAGTTTCTCTTGGATAATGCCTTGTATTAGCTGCAGGTTAATTTTCCCTAGATAATTCTGCCTTCATTGATGTAATTACTTATTCATTATTTTGGTGATTATTGATTGATTCAGTGTTTGCATGTTGACCAATTACAATGTGCTGGCTGTGATAGGAGAGCAGAGACCTCTGGGAGACAGCCCTTGGCTCTAAGGACCATGAATATGTAGAACATTTTTACAAACAAAGTCATGGTATAAGGTAGCATGCAGTCAATTAAAAGGCAGGTAATGGAGAGAATGGAAGTTGCTCCCAGGAGAAGTCATTGTCTTCCAACAGAGCCATGAAAAGGGAAGACACTAGGACAAAGAGGTGATGCAAGGTGAGCCCCAGCTGGAGGAAAGAAGATGACCACTTGTGGGTGTGGGTGGGGGCAGCAAGTCAGCAGGGCTTCCTGGAGCACAGCAAAGGGAGCATAAGCAGTGGAGTCCAGATCCAACTGAGAACATCAGACTTGAGACCACATGGCTGGAGAGCCGCTGGTGACTCTGAACCAGTAAGAGATGGAGACATGGTTAGGAATGTCCCTACCATTCGAATGCCAGTAAGGTGAAGGTGAGATGTGCTCTAGCCCTAGAGCCTACAACCGGAGGTTCATAGTAGGCACACTAATAATGTAGGATATTATAACGGATGCCTTTCAAGTACACCATAGAGGACAAACATGCCTATTGCTCTTTTAAGACATCCACTTGATTTCTGAATAGGTAATACATGCAGGTGACACGTGAAAATCCAAAGTGTTAGCAAGAGTATATTTTGAAAGGTGTTCTTTTTGTATCCTGTACCCTGTCTCTTCCACATTTAATTCCTCTTTATTAGACAACTAGTAAATGAATCTTAATTTGCTGCACATGGTCCAAGATATGCTCTGTGCATGTGTGTGTGACAGTGTTTGTGTCTCCACACTTTTATAGACACGTTCCCTACTTGTTACACAAGCAGCATTCTACATACAAAGTTCTGCAGGGTGCTTTGCTGTTTACTTATATATCAATGATTATTTTTCATCATTCCTTACAATAATAGTCTGTCTCTTTCTTAAACAATGACTATTATTATTTTCAGTGCAGGCAATGTAATTTATTTAAACAGCACTCTAAATTTTTTGAGAGTTTTAATTATTTCCTATTTAACAAACTAGAGCAGTGATCTCTTGTATACAGAATACACCAATTGTAATGTTTTTCTTTGTAAAATAGCATCATGAAATATAGGAAAATATAAGGAATAATTCAACAAGAATGCTTGTGTCCACCTACAGCCAAAAAAAAAAAAAAAAAAGAAAGAAAGAAAGAAAGAAAATACATGAATGATATGGTTTAACTCCATCTACAGGAGTCTCCAATTCTATACGTCTAGCTCCCATTGGTGAGCATCAGTTTAATTGTTACTAGGGCTGAAGAATTTCACATAATTGCAGAGCCTTTTGTAGTTCTTCTTTTTAATGAATCAAAACCCATACCTTTTGCAATTTTATGTTACATTGTTGGTATTCTTATTTATTTATAGGAACTCATTATGTATCACTGGAATCAGCTCTTTGTGTAGAAAGACAACAGAGGCATTTGTGGGTCTACAGACAGCAGCTGTCTCCTGGTTGCCTGGTGATGAGGCAGTGATAGGAGAGGCTGGACTCAGTCCCTGCTTCCCACAGAATTAGGGAGAAGTACAAGGAGTTTGCCTGTCCTGGGGTGATATACACTCTGCTGCACAGCGGTGGGTTTGCCCCTTGGCTCTCCTGCTGGAGAGCAACCAGGAAGCAAAGAGAGTCTTTTGCAGCTTACTCAAGGGTACCTGCTCCCAGTTGCCAAAGAGAAAGTATTTATGCAAAGCTGCTGAAAAGGTCACCAAAAGATGGATGGAATGTTAGTCCTGAGCCTTCTGGCTGAAAATCTGTGATATGGGTTGTGCTCAGTTTTTTCCTGTTTGGTATTTGCCTGTTGACTTTGTCTTTTACCATGAGAAATGTTTTGAATTTCTTATATTTCATTTTATTTCCAAAATAGTCAAAATTATATGATCACATTGACAAGTACAAAATAGTGGATTTTTTTTCTGAATTTAAAGATACCTTCTTACACATTGCTACACATAATGTATGATTCCTATCTCAGGTTGATTTCTCCAAAAGTGTAATTGAATCCTACTGATTTCTTCTTATGCAATTTAGCATCTAAGTAATATTCCATAGAGTCATGTCAGCCTCCTTTTTAGATTCTAGCATGCGATTTCATAAATTCTACCTTCCAAATGAGAAGCAGCATGTGCAATTGCTGTTGGATGAAACAGAATTAAGTGAACTTTTAGGTTAATAATTTATAAGATATAACATTTCCTTTATCTTATTGAAACTTTCTGCTATTCGAATTTAAAACACTGTAAAATACAGACAAAAATCTACAATAAACTTCCACCTTCTTATTATACAATCAACAATTATAGTTTCTCTTCTTCGTTCCTTATTCCATCTTTCCCAACTACCTACCTCATCACCAACGCCAATGGGATCAGTCTTTACATTGTAGTGTCTAGGATTCATGCTTTGCTTAGAAAGGCTTTTCCTTGCTGAGTTTATTAAATATTATTGTTCAGATTTTCCTACTTTACTTGTAATATTTTACAAATTTAAAAGTTGCTTATATTACTTATGGTATTTATTTTAGACTCAGGAATAATGAATATATCCTCATATCCTATTTAGTTTTCTTAGTTTGAATTTAAAAAAAATTGACCCAATGTCATTTATTAAATAATTCATATTTTACTAATGATTTGAAATGGAAAATTGATCATATATTAATTTCCCATTTCTGATTGGGATATTTTTCCTGGATAATCTTTTTAAATAAAATCTTTAACACTTAAATTATCATGAACTTAAAAAATTTTTAAATATCTGTTAAAATTAATGTCTATTCATTTCTCTTCAATTTCAGAATATTTCTGGATTATTGCTTACTTGTTCTCCAAACAAATTTTATAATCAGCTTATTTAAAATAAAATCTCACTTAGAATACACCTGCCCTAGTTTACTCACTGTGTTAAATGAGAGAAAAGAAAACATGTCCCTGAAATATTATCAAGTTTCAAGTATGCTTTTAATAACTGTGTGATTTACTAAAGAAAAGAACCTGCTAATATGGAATAGTTTGCTTATATATAAATTAGAAAAACTAATATATTTGTGAGTTTTTCTCTTTTAGAGCATATTGGAGTTTGCTCCATGTATTTTTCATATTGGCCTTGCACATTTATAGTTATGTGCATTTTTAAATATTATATATTTTGGTATTTTTGTTAATGTTACCATTATTTTAGTTTATTAACTTCATACCATCTCTCACTAATTGACATTTATTTACATGATCACTGTATTGATCTTGCACCCTGACATCTTATGATGTTCTTTTGTAATTTTAATATTTCAAGCTTCTTATCTTCCTTTGTAGATAAGCAAATACAACCTAAAATATTTGTCTTTGTCCTCCTTTCCAAAAGTTTTTTTTAATATTCATTGATTTTCCATGACTGCATCAACTAGCACCTCTTATACAAATAGTTAAATAATATATTGATAATTTGTTCCTGACATTAATGGTTTAACTTCCTTGGGTTGGTTAGGGTTATGAGATAACCAGCCTTTCTTGGCATGGGTATGATAGGCTGAAAGACAATGTGTCCTGTAACAAAGATGTCCATTTCTCAATTTCCAGAACTTGTGAATATGCCAACTTATGCCCTGTATGGTAAAAAAGGACTTCCTAGATGTAATTTCCTTCAGAGATGTAGATTTTTTGAGTGGGCCCAATACAATCACAAAGCCCTGGTAAGAGGGATGCTGGAAGGTTCTGAGAAGGTCACAGAAGCTAAGCCAGGCAAGAGTCAGCAGAAAAGGACACAGGCCTGCCCACCATATGCTTTCAGCCCATTGGACCCATTTTGGAATTCTGATTCACAGAACTATAAGACAGTAATTTGGGTTAAGTGGTTGACTACGTGTGTGGTAATTCATAACATCAAAAAGAATGTAATTGGGGAGAATCTTCCAAAATGTTAATACATTTTCATTGACAGACTTTTAATTTCCTATTCTATTTTGAGTTTTAAAATTCCATTTTAACCTCCATATAGGTGATGACATGGCTTTTTTGTGTATAAATACAAGGTATTATTTTAATAGGTTTACTAATATTGAACTAGCTTTGCATTTATAGAATAAATACCTCTTTTCTTGAATATTATTCTTTTAATAGGTTAATTGCCAATATTTTATTTGTTTTTCATTAATATGCATTTTTGTTTTCTTTCTTATATGTTCTTTGTCAGTCTTTTTGATACTGATATTATGATAAAAATACAAAATGATTTTGAACATTTATTTTCCTTTTTTTAATGCTCTGGAAGAATTTCAATAGTATTATAAATATTTACATTTAAAATTTCGTACAGATAGAAAATTTTACCCCCACTTCTGTTCCCTGGAGATGCAGGAAAATAGTTTGAATGTGATTGCAAAATAGAGTGGGAATCTATTGTTTCTGCCTACCGTTGTTATTTCAATAGCCCTGACAGTGTCTCGGTCTAAGTGCAATGTTCAGGTGACCTTCTGAATGCTCAAGCTGCTCTGTCCAAGGGGAGACACCTTCCACAGACAGGTGAAGTGTCAGTTAAGCACTACTGTATGGAGAAAGTCACACAGGTGCTGCCAGAGGTTGTGCTGCCCTGAGAAATTCCAATCACTCTCAAGGAGATGGCTGTTCTTTCTAGAACATCTTGCACAACATGGCAACTTAGAGATCTTCTTTCCTCTGCCCTCCCTCCATCATTCCGTCTCTCTTTTCTCCTTTCTTTCTTCGTACCCTCCTTTCTTCCATTTCATTTAAAACAAAATTTTGTTTAGGATATACCTGTCCCAAATTTCTGACAGTGTTAAAAAGAGCGTAAAGCATATCTTGAAGTATGGTTTGATTTCATGTATGTTATTTTAGTTTTTAATTTGTTCGACATAGTCTTACATATTGGAGGGAATCATTACATATTACATATTACATATTACATATTACATATTACATATTCAAGCATACATGGATATTGACAAAGTAGAGTTATGGCCGATCCTATGCCAGGATCTCCCCCCCTTCGACCACTCCCCACTGTTATGCCTCCTCTGCTTTATGTTCTTAATAAATGTGTGATTTACCAGGGGAAAATGTCTGTTAATTGGTATTAGTTTAATTTAGTATTTAAATTAGTATTTATAATAATGAGTCTTTCTCTTACTCCTTCCTTATTACCTCCTTCCCTCCCTCCTCCTCCCTTTTTTCCTCCCACCTTTGTTTCTCCCTCCCTCCCTGCTTTACTTCCTTCTTTCCCTTTTGCCCCCATTTCCTTTCTTGCTCCATACTTCCTTCAATGCTTCCTTCCTGCCTGCCTTTCTTTGTTTCCCCTTTCCTCACACATGTTGGGGTGTTCAACTCTTTAGAATGGCATACAGATGCCTGAGCTCCAGCAATGTAAACACATTCAGCTCCAGTAAGAGTAAAGTTGATCAGAAACGATACAAAGATTCACGGTCATCCCTGTGTGGGGCATGAAGCCAGCACCTGTCTGTCGGGAGTCCTCAGTTGTTGACTAGAGCAGATATTATGTCTCTCTAAGCTTCAATACCTTAGACCAGACGTTTGAGCCATGAGTGAGCTCCCATTTAGTGAACTGATAGAACCTGACAAGAGAAAAAGCTTGACTTGTCCTAAATTTAATCGTAGAGGGCTGGAAGATGGAAAGGAGGAGAAATGGAAAGATGAGTCAGTAACAAACTACAGGTTGAAAAGAAAAATGCATTTCATATTCTCAAGCATATATTAAAATCTTAGCACAAGTCCTGTAGGGACTTCTTGGGTGCTGTGGCCTCTTTTGCAGCTCCAATCAATCCAGGGGAACAGCTGCTTCTCCTCCTGGACTTCTTCCCATCCCAAGTCCCCACTTCATGGAATCCCACTTCTCTGATCTATAGTCAATTAGGCTTAATGTAAATAATTTATGTCTCCCTTCCTCAAAGATTCCTGTAAAATACTCCAGGTGCCTAGATCACGTGAACATTTCCAGTTGCTGCCCAGCCTTTCTGGTCCGGCCTTTTTGGCTAGAGTCTGTTATGGTTCCATAAACCCTTTTATTTCAGAATCCTGTACATTTTAGAAGTTTTGGTCTTAGAAGCTAAGGGCAGGGTGAAGACCTGAATGGAATCTAGACACTTTCTCTACACAATGAGGTGTGAAGCTCCTGATCTTCCTCTGCAGAAATCCCCCTCCCAACGGCCCTACTCAGCTAGGGTTCAGTAATGGCCTCTCCTTGCCCTGATATTTTCCTTTTTATAGTCTTTCCTGTTTACCTTTCAGAAGGCTTAGAGATGTCTTTTGTTACAGCCAGCACTTAGCAGGGTCCTGCTGAGCCAGTCAGCTCCCAGCGGCTGTCAACACTTCCTGTCTGCAGCTAACTTCAGCACCTGCTGTCAGCCACACAGCTCATAAGTACAACTCTGCTGACCCTGGTCCTGGATGGAGGAGCTGGGCAGGTGGGCCGCAGTCGCTGGTAGGAGTCTTCGCTACTGGGTGGGCCTTTGGTGTCAAGGCTCCCTGTCAAAGATGGGACTGGGTAGACACCTGAGGCATAAACAAATGGGTGGTAGAGGTACTGGTTAATTCCTTTTGGCTCTCTCAGAGGATGGCTTCATTAGAAAAGAATAACAGTATGCAAAAAGAAGGAAGTATGACTTTAAAGAATGTTTTCTGGAACACTACACTTTTGATTTCTGAAACATAGCTGTAATTATACTGCAATAGAACGGGAAACAATTTCAGAGAAAAAGCCTGTCCAGCCACTTAAAGAGGAATATACAGGAACACAGAAATCAGAAAGGTACTTCCAGAGGCTATGCATTTTGTGGATTCTAAGCACCCGGAGTATTTTATAGGAATCTTTGAGGAAGGAAAACATAAGTTATCTATATTAACTACATTGAATATAGATCAGAGGAGTGGGATTCCATGAAGTGGGGGCTTGGAATGGGAAGAAGTCTAGGAGGACTTTATTTGAGGCTCAGGGTTTCAGAGATTCAATCCTTAGTCAGTCAGTCAACTACAATGCTATGGGTCCACAGTAAGACAGAAAGAACATCATAGTGGTGGAAGGGGCATGTTAGAGGAGAGCTGCTCAGTTCATGGCATCCAGGAAGCACAGAGAGAGAGAGAGAGTAAAAGGATCAAAACCCACGTGGACACCGGCTAGCCATCGGAGATTTATTGCAGGTGGGAGAGCAGGTGGGCAAGCAGCAGACAGAGAGAGAGCTTGAGAAGCTGCAAGCACTTTTACAGGGCTGGATGGGGGAGTGGTCCATGGGGGTTAGGCGGCCTAGGACAGGGGGCAGGTACTGATTGGCTGGTGGCCACGGAGATGAATGTGTAGGGACACTATTGGATGCATGTTCGCACCCACGGGCAGGTTAGGATCCGGAAGAGAAGGCCCTTAAGTGCCATCTTGGGAGAGGGGGGGTCCTTGCATCACCCAACAGAGAGAGAAAGAGAGAAAGAGAGAGAAAGAATTTGGTGGAGAGGAGCCAGGGACAAAGCATAGTCCCTAAGGGCATAACCCCCAGTGATCAACTTCCTATAACCATGGCCCACCTGTCACTCAAATTGTTTATCCATCAAATGGGTTAACCCACTGATCAGGTTTTAACTGTCACCACTAGCTAAAAGTCTCCCCTGTGGGTGGCATGTACCTTTAATCCCAGCAACTTGGGAGGGTGAGGCAGGAGGATTCTTAATCTGTAATGGATTTCTCACACTTGGAGCTATTGCCTGCAGCACCGGGTAATCTTCTGTGGTGGAGGCTGTCCTGTCTGGGCACCAAGCAACATTTGACAGCACCTCCAGTTAGGAACCCTGGTCTAAAACAAGATGATTCTGAGCCTGTGTTGGAGTAAAGAGTTGGTGCACGTTCTCTGTCTTTGGTCCAGGTCAGGGTTTATCTAAGCTTCTCAAAGAAGAGATAGACAGCTGGCAGTGCCCAAAGAAGAGACACATGGTGGAGGTGATGAGAAATGCCTGCCACGTCAGAATTTAAGCTGTTGCCTATTTCACTGCTTTCTGGAAGCCAGGCTCCTTCCCCAATACAGGACATGAGCAGGTGCTCTGGAGAGGATCTCTCAGGTCTCTTGCCACCAGCTCATGTGTTACCTTGTTAGTCACCGCCACTCTGGATGTCACTTCCTGTCTTGTTGTTTATGGAAAGCGTTTGGAACTACATTCCTCACATCTAGTCTAGCATTTATAATGCTAATTGTTCATGTTCTAAGCTTCCAAGTCAACAGAAATCCAGCTCCTTCAGACCCTTAAATCCTACATCCCTGGAAACAAATCTAATCTAACCATTCAATTTATCCTAATCTGATCTAATCTTTGAATTAAGCCCATTTTCTTGGTCAAGTTTTAGGTTTGATTTATGCCCAGGACTGAGCTGAACTGGAAAGATAGCTGAGCTCCTAGGAATCATAGTAGTCGATGAAGGCAATGATACTCATTGTGAGAGTATTAGCTGACCATGAAGAGGTGTGAAAGCAGGGCTGGCCAGAGCCAGAGTCCTTGACTACAGCTCCCTACAAGAACTTGCATGTATTGACTGAGCCTCAAGCCTGGCTTGGGGATGGCAGCCTTACCCAGGAGAAGAACTGCTAGGGAAACCTTTGTAATTGCTTATGCTTGAACCTGAGGAACCATATATAGGATTTTTGCCTGGGAACTGGGCAACTCCATTTTCCTTAGGTCTACTGAAATTTCCAGCAGGTGCTTTTGACTGGTTTTCTGTATGTCTATTCTGATGTTAATAAGCAAAATGCCTTATTGGTCTCCAGAAGGCTTGGGTATTTACTCCTTTTTGTGACTGATGGAGCTCCAGTTAGCTATCAGAGAGCAGGTGAAGCATCCTGCCATTTAAAAGGAACAACTGTACTCTGGTGGAATGGAAAGGGCACCAGGAGGTCAGGATAGGAGGTCCTAACAGTTCTCAGATGCAAAGTTGCTTAGCCCCAGGGAATTAGTCTCCTTCCTCATTGTGTTGGCTTTTATGCAAATGAGGCCTTGTAGGAGGAGGTCAGGAATACTTAATAAATATTTTTGTATCAGTATAAAATGTAACTGCGTGCCGCTGGAGGTCCATTGATCTTCCTAATAAAGCAGATGGATGTGCAGTTTAGAAGCAAGGTAATAAATGGCAAGATTTCATAGCAATTAGAAAAGTAGAGAACGAAAAGGAAATTTATACTCCATAATGTCTCATATTAAAGAATTTTTCATATTCTAGAATAAATTATCTATTTATTTGAAATTTACTATCCTCCAGAGGAAAATGTGGCAAGCATAGATCACATTTAGGTGGTTAACAAAAGCTGTCATTAACATAACTTAGAGCCTACATTTTAAATCAGGGTGGGTTGGGTGCAAGGGAGTCAGTATCAGAGATTCCCAAAGTAAACTGGGCTCCTGTGTTGCAGATCCAGAAACCCCCTTCTGTGCCGTGGTGTCTGAGTGTTAATAGACAACCCAAGCACCATGCCCGCATTCACATACTTCCTGGTCCTCTCTTCCCAGTTCTTGGCTTCCCAAACCAGGAAGCAGGAAGATTTTCTTTCTTCCCATATCATTTATTCTGGCAATGGCACCCCACTGTGTTCATTAAATGTACATATTAGTATTAGTGCAGTATTAAACCTTTCCACCCAGGAATATTATATGTTTTTCCACTTGTTTAAATCCTATTTTATGTCCTTATCAAGCATATATATTTTTCTTTTCAATCCTGTACAGTTTTGTAAAAGTTTGACCTAGGTATGTTTTATAGATGTGTCATTAGCATGAAAGAATGCTATCTTCATTTCTATCTCTAATTTGTTATTCTTAAGAATGAAAGCTACAGAATTTTGATAGTTGAATCTTAGCCTTGATGGTCTCTCCTTGCTGAACTTCCAAAATCAAGGTCGCCTTACCTGGCTTCTCTCTCTGCCCATTTTCAACCATTTGTTTTCCCATCACATTTTTACTATCTAATATTTTACTGATTAAAAAAGCACAACTTTTACTATTTATTTTCTTCCCATAAAATCTTAAGATACATGAAATCTATTCACCTCTGAATAACAGCCAAATAATGGCTGGCATAAACAAAAATTCAGAAATATTCACTGAATGAAAATGAGTGAATTTATATCTAGCATCATTTTATATAAGTCTGTTATTGCTTCAGTAGAATTTTTATTCTTTTACTTTGGTGGGAATTTTTTTTGGTTTGTTCAAGGTATATAATCTTAATATCCCAAAATACATTGTCTCTTGTGGTATGTATACTGATTATTTTGAGTAATTTTCTTCTCTAGCTGTATTAGCTAGAAACATCAAAACTAAGGGATATGAGTGCTTTTGCTGGAATTACCTGTCTTATTATTTCTTATTTTAATGAAAGTAGCTCTATTATTTCACTGTTTACGTCAATGTTCACTGTTAATGTTTGCAAATTGTTGGCCTTTGAGCTAACTTACTTAGCATTTTTATTAGAAAAGACTAGTAGAATCCATCAAGTGACTGTTCCTCATCCATTGACATAATTTTATGGTTATTCTCTTTTTTATGTAATGTATTATGCTTACATTTTTTCTGATCATAAACCATCATTACATTTCCAGAATAACTCATCTGAGTTTGATATGTTATGCTTTTAACACGTTGCTGGATTTAATTTCAAAATGCTTTTTTGAGAATTATTGTACCTATACTAGTAAGTTAAATTGAACTAGTAGGGTTTTCTTATAAAGTTATACTATTATCACCAAATGAATTGGGGAGTTCTTCCTTTGTTTTGTGGCTTGGGATAGCATAACATTGAAGTTATCTTATTTCTTAAAGGTTACACACCGTCACCTCTAATAACACATGCTTTTATGGTATCTGTGGCTATTGTCCAAGGGCTTACCATGGAAAATTTTTTTTCAAATCTAAGATTCCATTGATTATAAGAAGCCCCATTATTTTATATGCCACTGCTGGGGTGGGGAGGATGTCAACTTATGTTAAATGCTTATAATTATATGTTAAATGCATATAATTCTTTTACTTTGCAGTCACTGAAATTATTTTGCTTACACATGGGTAGAAATTGTATCATGTATGATTGTTGGTAATATGCTAACACCCTTTGCATTCAGAATGGACACTTCTGATATTTTCTAAAACTCAAAATGATAAATGTTCATGTTGACTATATTAGAAAAGCTCTCTTATGTTCTTACACTTTTCACTTTTTATTTAGTTGTTCCATATAATTTTAAGTAGAAGGACATACAGCATCTCTTGCTTCTCAACTCCAAATCTGAGTACCATTAGTATTTTCAATTATACCTCTGCAATCTGCTCTCAGAATATAACCTCCCCTGAGTCATTTGCACCTATCTCTGTTATTCTCACGCAGAGCTGTTTCTCGAAACTTGCCCTTAAGCTTAGTTTTTCACTAAGACATCATCCCTTAATAAAGGAATATCAGGCTTCAGCAGTAAAGTCAGAAATAATTTATCGGGGTTTCATCATCCTAAATCAAATACACAGAACCCTTCTCTACCTCTCTTTCTCACCCATGATGATGGCTAGGATTCTGACCCAATCTGAATTTAAAAAAAAATTATGATCTTGCCTGCAAGAAAAAGATTGAGGCCTCGGTGAGTGAGTGAGGCAGTAGTCAGTGGATCCTGAGATCGGTGACTAACTTTTCAGTTCTGGGTAACACCTCAATCCTCTCCCTTTAAGGGGACATTAAAGGACTGGAGTAGAGGCTCAGCAGTTATGGCGCTTGCCCAGCATGCCCAAGGACCTGAGTTTGAACCCCAGTGAGATAGAAAAAGTTAGGCAGTCAGAGTAGTTAGAATATTTGAGTCGGTCTGGAGGAGACTTGGTTTCACTTTTGACATTCCCTTTGATATATCAATGAGGCCCAAAGGCAAACACTCCCTGCCACTAGAGGAGGAACCACTTTCCTTCCCTGGCCCCTAGGTACAGGGGCAAGGACATAACCCCTAAGTGCAAGGGCAGGGAGATAAAGACCAAATGAAGAAAGATAGCATATATAAGAGATGAACTCAACCCCAGTATGAGCCCTTTGCTCCCTTCCCCACCTGAGGGAAGTCTGCCCTGTTCTCTCTCTTCTTAAATAAACTCTATTTACTCTGCTTGCCTCGGTGTCCCTGGGTTTCATTCTTCGACTCAGAGAGGACACGAACCCGACATCCACATCACCAGCATCTGCAGCACCACGTACACAACGATATGCTGGAGCAATGAAAGCCACATGAAAAACCAGATAAAATTGATTCTCTCTTTCTCTCTCTCACTATCCCTCTCTCTTAAAAAAAAAAAAAATAAAGATTTTAAAAGGGGAAGTCAAGGCACGTATTTGATGAACTCTATTTGCCTTCTTGGAGGACAAACTTCAAGTAGTTGTTTTTGTCAACTCTTAAGCATGTGGCACATCCTGCCTGTGCTGACTGACTGGTGCTAAAAATCTGTTTCCTCTGTGCCATCCTCCATGAGATGGAAAGCTGGAGATTGTAAGGGAACAGTGGCAGGAGATGGGTACGTCTGGGAGGGTCGTCAAGGAAGCTCCTTCTACTCTGAAGAGGAGCCTCTGGAGTCATCCTGTCATTATTTCAAGGACTTGCAAAGTCTGCAGGTCCCCATGCCACCCTAGCATCCCAGGTCAAATGCTTCTGGGAGGAGGAACTGCAGAAGTCGTCAGACACATCCTTCATCACATGGACTTCTTCAAGAGGAAGATGGAGAGATGCTGTGTGGGGTCCATAGAGAAACCTACAGGCTTATAGAGCTGGGGAAGTTTCCATACTCAGAAGGGAGTGGGTCTTTGGGCTGGAGAAGTGGCTCAGTGGTTTCTGTGCTTGCCTGGCATGTATGAAGACACAGGTTCAAACCCCACCACCATGTATACAACAAAGTGTCAGAGTCACATGGAAAACTAAATAAAATTGGTTGTCTCTTTCTCTCACTGTCCCTTTCTTTAAAATAAAAAAGAAGAAAAAGGAAGGAGGAGGAGGAGGAGGGAGTAGGCCTTCTCAAGGTGTCTAAACAAAGCCAACCTGTTCACCTCTCAGGGCACAGGGCTTGTGTTAGATTGATGAGGGGTTTTTGAGATGAGGCCGGATTCTTGCTCCCGCTGGCGAATGGAGTCTGGGCCTCTACAGATTCTAGCAGCCAAAAGAGCCCACTTCTAGTGTTTGCAGCCATTCCCAGTTAAAACTGGAAATTTGGGCTGGCTGCAGGTGTCTGCAGCGGAAAGTGTTAGCAGCTCTCCAGCTAAAAGCTGGGTGTTGCAGCTCTTGGTGTGGTGGAAATTCACCCCGGGAATTGGGCGCCAATCCTCTGGGTTCTTGTCTCATGAATTTGAAGAATAAAATCCACGGACAACCACGGAAGGAGGAGTAAAAGGAGTAGGATTTATTTAGGAAGAAGAGCAGAGACTCTGCAAAGCAGAGGGGTACCTGGAAGCAGGGCACCGTCTAATGGAGGTTAGGCCAGGGGTTATATAGATTTGGGGTATGAGCATAATTAACATTCATGCAAAGCAGGCATTGAGAAATGCATCAACCCCATTGGTTAAAATCTATGTAAAGCAGGCATTGAAACTGGTCAAGAGCACCATTGGTTAAAACAAAAGGTGGCAAATACTTCCTAGTACCCACCTGTGACCACCCCCATCTTAGTCAGGGACTAGGGTGAGCCTCAAGGTCTTTTTGCATTTGAATGCCCTGTCAATCACTCTCCACCGCTACCCGCTAGCTCAAGGGGCCCTCTGTCCTGACTACCTAGCCGGTTCTCTGTCTCTCCTAATCTGTCTCTCCTAATCTGTCTCAAGATGACTGTCATAATGAAGGCCATATGTAGATGTAAATGCAAATTCCTCTTTCTCGAAGCACAGCCTTTTAGAGGCACGCCCCACTTCCTACCTCCAACAGCACTGCTGCAATTCCTCTCCATTGTAAGCTGACTGCCTCACCACACCTGAGTTTTGCCATGTAGCCAATGTTTCCTGTGCAGCTGCAGTAAAAACTCCTTTGTCCCAATTTCAAATCCCCCGCCCAAGCCCTGCTCCTGCAAGAGAGCCAATAAATTCACTCTCTCTGGACCTTGCAGTGGTGATCTGTCCAGGCCCGGGAGCAGCCATCTTGCTGCCTTTCCTAATGAAATCTCTTATCTCAGCCACCAAGGGTCTCTTTGCTGAGTGTCCAACAGCATGTGTTTGGCAAGTGCCCTTCCTGCTCCCCATCCTAGAGTACTTTCCCACCCCTCTCCTCCTCACAGCCACAACTTACCCACAAGTCAGGCCGAAGTGCAAGCAGTAGAGAGCCCTTCCATCACTCACAGTGATGGAAGAGGGAAGATGGCCAAGGAAGATGGAAGGCGTGACACATGTGAGCCTGGGCTCACGCAGCGCTTCACCCTGCATCCAACACTCCCACCTCCATCCTGACTTCACTCTTCTAGTCTTCACTACCTCGACATGTTCACTTATTTGTTCCTCTCTCTGCAGGGACCAACTTCTGACCCAGCTATGCCTCTGCCTCCATGTGGCCTTTTCACGTGGTCCAAGCCCTATCTCCCACCATCTCGCTTGGCCACCTTGCCTGAATCCAGCATGCCTCACTCAGTTGTCCCCAGCTGGCCACCAACCCCTGCTAAGCCACTGCACTGCTTTCAGCTCAGGGTAGAACTTTCTATCTTCTTTTCTATAGTCTACGGCACTATAGAGCCAACTACTACCAGCTTCTCTTAACCTTATCCTCAGATTAAAGAACATGGTTTAAAAAATATTCACTGCCATATCTTAGTTGATGCTTTTATTTGATATTTTATCACTGCTTCAGAGATTAGAAGTTGTGATTTCCCTACCAATTTAATAATCTATCTTACTGCTAGTGTCCACAAAGTGAGATATGTGTGTGTACGTGTGGTATGTGCATATACACAAATACGCATATGCTTTAATCTAGACAAAGATGTATCTGATCATTGAAACTAAATTGGGTATCAGTATTTTGTCCTCAGGTTTGTTCTTTAAATACCCCTTGTTAAATCACCATTTCCTATACCGATTTAGAAAGCATATTTATCTTAAGTTCATCCGAAAAATCGTTTGTTTATGGTTTCTCTTTCTGGTTTCATTTTTCTGTACTTCTATTTTTATGCCACCACTGCATCTCAGTTTTTTGTTCATTTCATTTTTAATTCTTAACATTCATTTTTCTATATGCACTGTACAATTATTTATTGAATTCTAAAACCCTTACTGTAATAATAAAATAAAATTGGTATACTGATGAAGTTATTTGCATTAAAATAAATATTTATAAGATTCTATTTTCTCTTTCACCAACAGGATTCTCTATAAATACCATAATAAGGTACTGTAGTTTCCCACCAAGCTTTTAGATCTAAGTTTATTCCTAAGGATTTGATTATTTCCTTTCTTCGTTATTATTGAAAATGAAATGTGTTCCATGTTTCCTTCTTATTTAAGTTTCTTATCACCTCTGACTGATCCATAATCCATTTCCTAAAGCAAAAGCCACTTCCAGGCTCCAGATGCCAGGCACTGCCTAGGATCCAGTTGGCAAGGTCAAGTCCCGCTCCCTCCCAGAGAGCACCATGCACTGGGTGCTGGAGCCTCAGTATTCAGTTCTCCACCACCAAACTGGGGTTCCTGTTGTCCTTTTGCCAGTAGTTTGCTGTTGTTGTGGGGCAGTGCCTTTTATGATGAGCGCCAAACACTGGGCACCGCCTGGTCAGTCCTCCGGCTGTGCTGGCAGCTAATGGCCGTGGTAGCTTATTTTCCTGCCTCTTTGGTCAACTGCCTATGGTTGAAGAGAGTTGTCCATATTGTGTTACCTTGAAGGTCAGGGTCAATGTCTCCTACAATTCGCAATGTTGTGTTGCGCACAAGGGCCAAGGAAGATGAAATACGCAGGCAACGACTGGATCTGGCCTTTCCATCTGGGCCCGTAGACATCCCAGACCTTGCCTTGTCATTCTTCTGGTAAAAGCCTCTACCTTCATCCTGAAGTCCAAGCTTCTGAACTTAATAACCAACCCGCCCTAATCTTGCTCCAGGCGCTTGATCTAGTCCAACTGTCCAATTCCTTAGTCTGCATGGGCTGCTATAAGAAAACCTCAAAGACATAGTGTCTTATACCACAAAATGCATTCTCTCACTTTCCCAAGGCTTGAGTCTAAAGTCAAGGGACTGGCATGGTGGCTCTCATTCTGAGGCCTCTTCTCTCAGCTGGTAGGTGCTCCTCATCCCACAGGCTGAATTGGCAAAGACTGCTCCTGAGAGCAGTTTCCACGGCTGCACAGCACAGAAAGAACCCAGGACCGCTGGGGCTGGGAGCCCAGCAGGCACAGAGGCTGGGCAGTGAGGCTTATGGGCCTATGAGGTTGTTTTCACTTTCCTCCTGAAGCCCATGACAAGGCCTCAGATGTAGAGGAAGAGGTGGTTCTGCCCTCGGGCTGTGACAATTGATGTCCTTTTTACTAATTACAGAACAAGGGCCTGGTAGCCTCCTCTCTCAGGGAGGTTAAATGGCAGCCTTCCAACACTTTTCCTGCTTCTTCAACCTGGCTCTACACAATTCCGTAACCAAGGGCAACCAGACACACAGGCAGGCACCTGATGGCTGTAAGCAGAAAGCTCCTCTGAAGTCAGGACTCCTTCAGAACAGCCACTGAATCTTGCCTAAAACCAAGCTGCAGAGGAACAAGCAGAGACTTGAGATTCAGACAGATGCTCGCTCACTCAAACTCCACTCTGCCTAGCAAAAGCTGTGCGATTGGACAAATTAATACATCCCTCCCGGTCCTAGTAATATCTTCTGTAACACAAGGAAAATCATGATAACAAATAATAATATCATTTTAAATACTTGGTCCATTGCAGCAAATCTATGACACAAAAATGGTAAGGATCCTCTGAATCTTTCTCTTTTCTTTTTCTTAATTCCTCACGCTGTCTTATGAGAAAGTAGGAGTTGAATAAATATTTCTTGGATGTGGAAGAATGGAACTATGGTAGGAGATAGAAATTTCAAGTGTACAGAGTCATTGCAAAGTACATTTATTATTTCCTAACTATACAGTTTTGCCATAAGTCAGTTTTTCTCCTGGCTAGAAAGCAACATTGAATAGGCTGCTACCTCTCTCCTCATTTTAAAGGGGGAGATCAGGGGTAAATGTCAGATAATTATGTTTCCTCTCTCTTTCACAAGTTCAAAGGCTCACATGTAATCTGTCAGCAAGACCTCAAAACAGCAGCTGGGACTGGTTTACCTTTTGGAAAGGAACAAATGGTTGTGGGAAGAAATTCAGCTCTTCGTGGAGATCACGCCATGCTTCTTGCAGTACTCTAGGTATTGGGGATGAACAATGAATAGGACCCGGCTTCCTCCTGTAGAACCTCAGTTTGGAGTGTGACAGTTACACATGTGAAATAAATACAAACTGACGTGCATGCGGGGTGCTGTGAAGGAGATAGACATGAAGTTCTGGGAGAGCAGAGGGCAGCAAGTAATAGCTGCTTGTGGCAGGTGAGAGAAGAGCTGGAGGGTTCTTCACAGAGGCTCCTTTGAGGTAATGGGAATCTAACAAGGAACACAAGGAAAAAGTCCTCAGCCAAGGTCTGCTCTCATTTAAGAGAGTGTAAACAATGAGGAGAGGTACAGGGAGGGGGAGCTTTGACTTTAATTTAACCCAGCAATGTGCTGATGACCAAGCAAGTCCGGCAGTCATGGCAGACGCGTTTCTCAGAGGAAGCCATCTGAAAGGCCGTGCAGGTACTTAGCGCTCTGGATCCTCCTGTCTTCTTAGACTGGACCTGTGGGAAGAAATGGATGTTACGCCATCCTGCAGGCCCTTTAGAATGACGCTGCAGAAAGTGCTCACATATAAATCCAAGGCTGTAGGAATATCAGTGTTCAACCCAGAAATCCACTGAGAACATGAGAAGACCAGAAGGTGAAGGAAGAGTCTGCCAAGCCCTTTCCAAGTCTAAGATTTTCCATCAACGCAGATGGGAAGTATATAATCGCAGGGGAATGTCACAAATTTTAAATAACTGAAGAGCAATCCTTTTGAATTATTGAAACTCTGGGAAAATACATATACTGCATTATTATTGCTTTTACATACTCCAAGAAGCCCAGGTCCACTAATCAAGCTAGCAAGGGCTTTTGTCAGTAGATAGGCTGATTTTACAATTCGGATATTTGTACAATATAAAGTTCTCTGAATCTTCCTGGAATGAGCTGGGTTCTCCAAATAAATTAACTGCAATAAAAAGCGTTCATCAGTTGAGTTAACCCAAATTTTGTAAATGATGCAAAGAAAATTTTCTTTCCAAATCATAACAGTTTCTAAATTAACAGGCTGTTATGGTGGATCCCTAGGCACGTTCAGGAAGTCTCACCCAAGGTGGACAGACCACTGGCAGTCTCAGTGTCTGGTGAAGAAGTATCCCTATGGACACAAGTTCTTTATCCTAGAATACAGACAGCCTCAGGACCCGGGTTAATAAAGTCTGCTCTCAGTTAGTGGAACAGGTGACTGGCAATCCTTCATGCTCCATGACGATCCTGTCCATGGAGAAGGATGGACTAGTGGTTGTGATCTGTGTCTCCATACCAGACCAGAAAGAAGCAGCAGACTATTTGGAGGAAGGTGCAAGGCTGAGCACTAAACTATAACAAGCAGGAGTTGGACCTTCTGATTCTGCCACACCTTCATCACGTGTCCTTGGCCATACCTCTGTCTAGGCTTCCAAAATACATTAGAAAGGAGGTGGAACACCCAGTTTTCTCCTGAATCCCAAAACTGCATTGCATTCATATTTGCTGTTTAATTCCCAGTTTGGCAAATGTGTTTGGCTAATCCGAGAAGAAACAACACAGAACCACCCATATCCTGGATATTTGTGTTCATAGTAATGGAGATTTTTGGACCTATTCAAGGTCACATTGCAGCTTATTGCCAGAACAGAAATCCTATTTATCTGCCCTTTCTTCTGCCATGTGACTTGTCCAGGAATGTTAAGATTATTAACAGGATGCCACCAAAGTCCCAATAGATAGATTGCAATTTGCATCACTCAGATAAATCAGCAATTGAATTTGCCTCAGTTATTTGCACTCCTACAATGTTCTTCTCTTTAGTTTTTGCTTTGTTCTTTTGATGGCATCAATGACCACATTCAGCTACAAGCCTGGCTCAGCTGGAGCAGTTCTCCAGAAACAACAGAATGAGTTGGTGTGATTGTCCACAGCACCAATGACCACACCAGATATTTGCTTCCTAGTCAGGTCCCTGGAAGGTCTTGGTGGAAATGTGCTATACCTGATAAAGAACAGAGAAAGCTTTCATCTCACCAGTTCATGAAGCTTTTGCACAGTTTTTCATGTTGTCAATTTGATTTCTTCCTCAAAAATAGCAAACCAGTAGGAACAAGGGAAAACCAGGCTATGATCCCCTTAAAAAAAACATAAAGTATAAACAGAAACATTAGTGATATATATATATATATATTAAGTCATTTTCAAAGATCCGGAGCTACATTTGTGTTTGATGACAATAGTGCAATACTGCCCCCAACTCAAACAGAAAGTCAAAAGCATAGATCATTGAACTTCTAATAGCAGCAGAAAGATGTAAATGTATGGGGGAGACTGAAATGGAAAAACTGATAGAAGTTGGAACTAGATGAAGCTGGCAGGATGAGTATCAACTTAACTGTAATAGTTCACAATTCAGAGGATAAATTTATTTAACCATTCATTAGTAGCAGTTTATCTCACGTTAGGCATTCTTTTTCTGACTCTATGTATGAATGAATCAATTAACAAGAGACAAAATCCAAATTCTTGACCTATGGGTGAAGATACTATTATATCTGCAACAAAATAAATCAATAAGATAATTTCTGTTACTGAAAAATACAGTGACATGGTTAAAATCCAAAATGTTGACAATACAAATTCTGGTAAGGAAGTAGCAACGGGAACCCTCATGCATTGCTAGCAGAAATGCAAAATGGTACAGTCACTTGGGGAAATATTTGACAGTTTCTTAGAAAGCTAAACAGTCATACTGTTGACCTAGCAATCAGACTCCCAGGTATTTACTCAAACAAATTCAAAACATCAATACCTGCAGATATACTTATAAGGATGTTTTCCAAAATTGCCAAAAACTGAAAACAACCATGATGCCTTTCAATAGGTGAATGGATAAACAAACCCTTGTGCTTCTACAGAACAGATTCATAAATATAAAGAAATGAGCACCCAAACTACAGGAAGCATAGAGTAGGCTTAAGTGGTGGTAAGTGAAAAAGCCATTCTGAGAAAGCTCCAGTATATTATCCCAGCTATCTGAAGTTCTAAAGGCAAAACTACAGGGGTTTTGCAGTAGTTCAGGTAGAGGCAGAGGTGATTGGGTGGAGCGCAGTGGCAGTTAAGGACGGTGGAACTCTTCTGCATGAGTGAGAGAGTGTGCATGCATTTGTCAAAACCCATAGAACTCTAATGAGCACTTCGAATATTAGAGCGTAAGAATGGCAAATGATACTTATGTAATCATTTTAATTCTGGAGAATTTACAATCATATATGTATATGCATATATATATGTGTGTGTGTATATATATATATATGAACATTTTTATCTCTTAAAGGGGCATAATATAGAAGAATCAAGAGACTAGGGTGTGCACAATGTGGGGAAACTATGGTTTAGGACCAAATGCATTTCGTATTATGGCTTAATATGCATTTATGATTGTACAACAACTCAACTCCTTAATAAAAATAATAAAAAAAGAACATAGGCAAAACTCTTCCATGGTGATGAAGGTCAGAAGATTGTGGGGGTGAAGTGAGTGGAAAATAGTTTCAGAGAGTTTCATGGGGGCTGGTCAGGTTCTGTTTCTTGATTTGGGTGCTGGCTACATGGATATGTTCACTTTGTGAAAAGTCACCGTAACATATAATTAGATTTTTGCAGGTATCTGTATGGCTATTGTGTTTGTTTTAAAAGTTTCCTTTAAAAAGTGGAAATAAAATGCATTTAGTTAAAAAACAGGTGTCAATATTGTTTCTTCCATTGTAACAGCGGAGCCAATACCACAACATACTACACTAATGCAAGATAGGAAAAAAGGGGGGCTGCGGAGCAAAGGTTCATGTGGAAACTCTATTACCTACATTTTTTCTGTAAAACTAAAATTGCTCTAAAAATAAAGTCCATTCCTTTTTTAAGCATTCGACAAGCAACATGCTAATAGGATAAGAACACAAGGGGCAAGAGAGAGGAAGGAATCTACAAGGCCCAGCTCTTTCCACTCCAGGCACATCTACTTCTTTTTCATTATTTTCTACACATGGCTGTTTTTTGAGGTGAAGCAATCAGGGATTTTCTATTTTTCACTTTTATGAAAGAAAACTGAAGTTTAGGGATTTAAACAAGGTGTCAGAGAGCTAACTAGCAGCAGAGAGAGGGCGATCCAACCCTTCTGGAGTAGCCCCATGCACTTTCCACGTCCACAGTGATGGGTGGGGAATTTAAAATTAGAGAAGAAGTCAAAAATCAATGGGCTCATACAGAAAACTCTCCCTAACCCAATCTGTCCCTATGGAGACAAGTCTAAGTTCTTTTTAACTTAGGACAGGGCTCTTTGGATGCCAGAGTTCTGGGCCCATCCAATTGGGTCAGCATGCCACAACTCAGCACCTCTGGGTGCTGCAGATAAAAAGGAAGGGTGCTGTCTGTCATGCCCCTCCATGAGCCCATGGGTGTCAACACACGAGCCCTGCATAATAGTTTTATGAATGTGTCTTGGAGGGAGTAGGAAAACAGAAGCTAATTATTTCCAGAGAAGAATGTATATTAGTAGCAAAGAGCAGACTGTTTTAATGATATAATACTTTTATTTAAAAAAGAAATGTTTTCTCTTGAAACATTCAGTTTAAAATAAAGGAAAAATACTTAGCAAACTCTAAACCATTAAATTATTGGAATAAATCAGGGTAATTCTACACCCTCTAAATTAATACAGAAGGAATAAATAATACATTTGCTAGCAGAATTGCTTTTCCTTAATTCAATTAAAAACACATTTTTTATTGGTGCAATATAATCTTACATGGTGAAGGGATTTGTTGTTACACATTCATACATGCACACGTTATGACAATGTAACTTGGACCCAAGCCATACCAGCATCCCCCAGCCCACTTCCTGATCTCTTATATCCACTGAGATATATAGGTCTAGATATATCTATCTCACTTTCAAAGGTTAAAATGGAGCACGGTCCTATACAATGACCAACATGACTAATGACTAATGCAGATCTTTCTTGGCTCACAATGACCAGGAGCTTTTATGTGACAAGGTGAGCAGGTGTGGAGCTATCTGATGGCGATTTAGAATCTTACAGAAAGATGAGACCATGTCTGAAAGAGACTATCACCTCCTTGTATCATTTTTTCCCCAACATGTTAACTCATTTTAAAACTGAATAAGAAGTCTTCGGGGTGCTGGAGCGGTGGCTCAGGGGTTATGGCACTTGCCCAGCATGTGTAAATACACAGGTTCAAACCCCAGCACCCATGGACACAGCTAAGTGTCAGGGCAACAAAAGCCATGCAAAAAACTCAATTAAAAAATTGATTCTCTTTCTCTCACTGTCCTTCTCTCTTAAAAAAATAAAGAAAAGGAAAGAAAAGAAAAAAAGAAAAAGTCTTGGGCTGGAGCAGTGACTCAGTGTTTTGAGCTCTTCCCTGTCATGCACGAGGACTGGAATTCCAAACTCCAGCATCACATACACAACCAGGTGTCAGAGAAACAAAGAGGCCAGATGGAAAAAAATAAATAAAATTGATTCTTTCTCACTCTCTCTCACTTTCTCCCTCTATCTTAAAAAATAAGAAAAAAAAAAAGAAAAGAAAAGAAGTCTTGTCATTGCCACAACAGGGAATCATCTCTCATCAACTCAACAATCTAATTCTCAAGAAGTTTTCAGTAATGAGACAATACTATCTTCCTGTAACTTGCAACCCATAGTCAGGAAGCTGACTTTGGGTTCAAGTTCCTCTTCCCAGTGCTGACCCTTCAGATGTTTGTAACATTGCCTACTTCTCAGATATTTCAATCCACTAAAATGCTTAATTCAAGTAATACAGCTTGTGCGTTCATTTTTTGAATGTGTTCTAGTTCCTCACTGACCCTCCTCTTCTGATTTGAATGGTGAGTTTATTCTTTAATTTAAATGCTAATGATTATCACTACACAATATTTTATCTTTATGTGTTTATTGTTTGATTTCCTTACAAATATGTGCCGTGAAAATTAACATTTCTTTTCTCCTTTGCAATTCTTACTGTGTAGAATAGTGCCTGTCATATAGCAAGTACTTAATAATATCTATGGCATAAAATTGAATAAATAAATAAATGTATCAGATAAAATTGAATAAATGAATATAGTTTCTTCTAGAAATCAATATGTAAAAACAAAAAAGCAATAGGCCATCCAAAATTTCATAATGCAGAAAAATAAAATTTAATGAATAATTTTCCAGACTTTTTTCTGTGCTTGAAGGGATGACAAGATTGGTGAAAGATAACAGTATGATGAATAGAAACACATAAGAAGTGATAAATGAAAATGCTTTCAATCTGATAAAAGTCATATCACACTAATCATTCTTTAAAACTAAAATTATCAAACTTAATTGGGATGGAATTCAGTGACTCCATCATACAGGTCTCTGATGTCAGTCACAAGGCCAACTGGCTTGGGCTCGGATCCTTTAAAGAACATGAAAGCTCTCTTAGGACCTGTCCAGGTGAGCCCCTCTCCCAGCCTAACCTAGCTTCCCTGTCTCTGTGGTTTAAAGAGCACTTTCAAACTAGTGGTTCTTCAGGGACACTAGGGACTCCATGTCCTGAGCTTTACTGATGCCACCACTCCTGCAGGGTCTGGGGGATGAGCATCATTTGGTCAAGTCAAACTCTGAAACCAGCTGAAACTGGCAATAGGAAACTAACGGTAACCAACGGTGCCATAGAACATTATAGTTTGATCCTCGTAACCAACTTGTGCAACAGACAGAACACTGGTGTGAGACGAAGAGGAATTTGCTCAAGTTCATCAACTGAAGGTACAGCAACAGAGCAGTTCCTGTCTGGGTCCTTCTGGCTGCACAGTGTATGGCTTTTCCACTGCTCTATGGTCGTTCCGTGACTGGAAAGGAAGTTCTGATGCACTTCGCTGAGAGTTCCTGTGATCATGACCCCGGCAGCTCAGTTGCCTTGATGGTGAACGTGAGATGGTGGTAGGTGGCATTTGCTGAGTGCATCTTCTCCAGTGCTGCCCTGAATGCTTTACATGTGCCATCTGCTGCTTCCCATAAGCTATCCCACATGTGTCATCAGTATTTCTATTTGTTGGAAAACCTGATGCACGGAAGGTAAGTGACCTGGACCCTGAGCTGTCTCTCACCAAAGCCAATGCTTGTTCATCCCCCCTACCCGGCTCTCATGCTGCCTGTGAAACTCAAATACATGTTATTTCTTCGATTTTTTTTTAATTAGTTCTATTTAATATTTTAGTCTACACATCCATGAGTTACTGTATTTACAAAAGCACTGCTATATGAGGATGGTCTGTCAAAAGTTCTTGCATTTCAGTAATTCCGTTTTGACTTGGATAAATCACTACGCTGGGACAGAGCATGCCCTGGTCTTTGCCTCTGCTCTGCCACCATGTCACTGTGTAATCTCAAGCAGGTCACAAACTTGAGGGTGTTCAGATTTCCACTCAATAATACGTTCTTGAGTCTGCTGTTCCGATCTTTATTTTCATTCATCTCCAGTGAAATGCGTGCTTTATGATCAGAGATTAAGCTGCAAAAAAAAAAAAAACCCTTTTAATATGACTTAATACAATCAGTTTTCCTACTGGCTCAGAAAGTAGGATCAAAGATGTGAAAATGAGTTGTCCAAAAATCATGTGGCTAGTATCAGAGTAAGATCAAGGTCCTTGTCTCCTGGGTCCTAACCTATATGTCACACTGGCTTGCTCTCCTTGTGAAAATCAAAACCTTAGTAAAAATTTAAGATGCTTCTCTTATTGTAGTTTCCAGACTTAACAGCATTAATGATGAACCCCACATTTTTTACCAACAGTTTTACTCAATGATTTTAGAATCTCTGTTCAGTGTCACCTGTTTCCATGGGAAACCTTGCATATCCAGACCTTTGTACGAAGGGCTCTGAGGTCCTATGCATATTGTCAGAAAACTTAAGAGCATAGGTTAACATGCAGCCTCTCTTGGTTTCAGTTTTGTCATTTCAAAAAATCGAAGCAAAGGTTTGCACATCAACCCTTTGGTGCGACTGGGAGATTCCTTTCCATCAAAGACACTTCCTTTTTAAACTATAAGCTCATAAGCTCGTGTTTTTTGTTTTTTTTTTCATAAACCATTTTGTTGCTTGATCAAGGATTTCAGATGTCAGAATTCGTAATAAATACAGCTCTAGGATATAATCTAGCCAGGAATTTTTCTCAAGGAGAGCTGGACCTAAGTTACTAAGCCGTGAGGAGATTTATTTCTAAAGGATTTCCTTTCCCTCTAATGAGGTCAGGAGCTTCTGTTATGGGCCTGGTTTCTCCTAACATAAAACTTCAATGGGATCAATTTACCGATTTACAGAACTGCTGCCCCACTTCTTTGGTCTCTCTGGTCTCAGGCTGAGCATTTTCAGCATCTGGGAGCCTTTCTTTTTTTTCTCTTTGTACTATCAGAAAGCAGGGCAGGAGGCACCACAATAACCAACGTGGAAATGTCAATTAGAAGAAAATTGCGTAGACCCTCTCCCACCATCAAACCTCATTTCGCATCCAGTTCCTTCCTGGTGGCCCGTCTTCATTCTGTGATTCAGTAAAATTCAACATTCCACCTAGGGAGGGCTGTCAAAACATCCCCATTTGCTTAAAAAGATGAAATACTTTTATGTACTTTAATAGTGAAGAAGACATTCATAACTACAAAGATAATGA